>JANJYP010093638.1:0-14038 GCA_024605115.1 Rastrelliger brachysoma | reverse complement strand
TTTTTTTATTTCTTGGTGCATGTGGAAGAAAGCAGACTGGATTTTGTCTAATCGAGGTCAAGGGAATCTGTCTTGTAGCACTGTGACATTATTCTTCCCTCTTGACACCGTGCAATGCTGCAGAGTCAGAGAGTTGGCTGGACACCAATCTTCACTTTTTTCTCCCTTGATTTTCCTGTGATGTGTCACGTTTTGAAGCTTCTGTGTCGAATAATTCAAGAGGCATTTTAAATTCCTGGAATACCTCATGCTTCTTCACATTTGGTCTAGTGAAACTGCTCTACAGTCACCTGTCTCCTGGATTTCACAGTCCAAGTATCTAAAAGAAGTTTTTCAGTGACTTCTATGAGTTTTTGTTGCAGAAGATAGAGGGTTTGGCTTTAACTCACAGTGGAGATGTGTGTTGTTCTGTGTGAGGGCTGGAATGTGGTTTGGACAAGTGGAAATTTCTCTCTCCCGTGTTAAAACGGCCGTGGCTATAGCAGCAACAATATGAAGACTTTTCCATATTTGTGCGGTCATGACGTCAGCGCAGTGAGGCCGAGGCCAATACTGAGCAAACCTTTTCCTTAAAGAAAGTATAGTTTCTCTCAGCGAGCAAATGAGCAGAAATACATTCCAGCACATTTACTTAAGTATGTATAAAGTTTTCCACAGACAGTGAAGCAATCATTTGAATTTGGTTAAGATTTGGTAAAGAGATAGATTTAAGACCAAGACCAAACAGTTGGACTTTAGTGGTTATCTGAATGTGGGATTGCTGCCAACAGATGAATGTGATGGGCTGTCATTTTGTGACTTGACATGTTGTCATTTTGCCAAAACGCTGACTCTGAATCCTAAGGGAATGTTTTGAGGATCAGAGATAAATGCAACCTTGAATTTAAGTTAGATGAATGATATACTTGGATCAAACAGCTGGAGAACAAACTGAAGAACAAGTCGGTGTTGGCAGGAGGTTTGTGCTTGCGGGGAGATGTTTTGACATAGTTTACTTTTTCTGATCAGCAGTCCAAAAACTCAAAACACTCCATCTAAACAAAGAAAGGCAAGAAAATCTCACATTTAACAGGTGACTACTTGAGAAATAAAATCCACATTTTTTTTTGCCCTCTTGGAAGCATCACATCAGGCTGTAAATATAGACATTGGCAAATTATTACACTACAAAGTCCATATGGCAAATGTGTGTGCAGAATGCAGTTTCCCTTTTACACATCAAACAGGTACAGAGAAACATTAGCATTAAGAAAGAATTGTGTTTCTGTCTGCATCATCAATGACAATGAGACAATCTGAGCTATCGAATATCATTATTAATTTATATGTTGTGTTTTGTTTTACAAAGTTAGTAAAAGTCAAAGATGATTTTGCGTTATTCATAAAAGAATGATCCCAGCCATTACCCAAAGCCCAGGTATCAGTATTAGTGTTGGGACCGAAGTAGTTGGATTGGTACATCTCCACTGGGCAGGTAGTAGTGTTGGTTTTAATAGCTCCTTTGCTGAAAACTACTGCATGCTGTTGTGAAAATTATGTTGATGAGAGAGTTGAATGAATGAAAACAGGAAAACGGGGGCGGTAAACCAAAGCAATGACCTGAAAGATGCTAAAATACACAGTGTTAAAGCCAAGAGAAAGTCCAGAGTTGAATCATAGNAAACCAAAGCAATGACCTGAAAGATGCTAAAATACACAGTGTAAAAGCCAAGAGAAAGTCCAGAGTTGAATCATAGTTTTTTTTCAGGGTTGTCAACACATTTTACATTACATGTTGCCATTGCTTTAAAAAATTTATTAGTCATAAAAAATGATCATTGATTAATTTCCTGACAGTCCAGCAGTACACTTGAGTAGAGTTGTTTGCTTGCAGTCGGTTTGCTTCCTTTAGTTAAAAAAAGACTTTGTCATAAACAACAATCATCTAAATTTCAATCAAGCAATAAATCTGAGCAGTGTGTGATTATGCTGTCCCAGCCAGGGAAAGACAGCCAGACGACCACCCAGATGTTCAGACAAAGCAGATTGTCTCAGTCTGGATTACCTGCTGTACACGAGAACAAATCACCTAAATGACAGGCAGCTCTTTTCTATGGTTAGTGCTGTTTGAGAAAACTACTGAGCTGTAATACTGAACTCATTGTCATACACAGACATGGAAAAATCACAGAAGATCTTTTATTGTTTAATAAGTGGTAGTTACAGTTAGTACAGGTATATTTAATGTACGGTGTACATCATAGTGGACCATGTACGTAGTCATCATATCACATATGTTCTCTGAGCTCGAGCATACACTGCAGTTTATAGAATACACATTTATCAGATTAATATTCCTTATCCTGAACAGGCAATCCCTTATGTGACATATTTAACCTGCATGGCATGATTTCATTGGAATGAAAGTAAAGTTTGCCAGATATGCTCTACTCATATGTTTCCAGGGAATCCACATGTCATAAATAGATCTACATCTCACCATACACTTCCTAAAACTGATGAAAGCATGGAAACTTGAAAGTCTCCCTTGCGCGTTGGCAGGCAAAGGAAAGTTGACGTTTGCAGCAACATATTCCCTTTCTCTTGGTTTCCACATTGTATCCATGCAAGTCATCATCTGGCTGTACCGGGCCCAAAGCAAAGGCATAGTTATCGTTTATGTGAGGCATAAAAAAACGAGTGCATCTTGTCTTATTTATTGCAGCTGAATTCTCCTTGTCAAATTTATTATATAACACACCATTTAGAAAGAGTCAGGAGAGATAAAAATGGGAAGAGGGAATTGTCTGTGACAATGGTTGCAAGTTGGATTTATAAATCGCAAATTTAGAAACCTTGAGTGAACTTTTGCATGCTGATCCCATTACATGCTTGTCCATATCTCTCCTGAACCTGAACCTGTTTACTAGTAGAAGAGAAGAGAAACAGTGTTTTTCAGGTGAAGGCTGTCTTTGTAATTGCAGTATCTCCATGTGTTTGGTTGAAAAATATCCAACAGCCAGCTCATTTTATCCTCAGTACATGAACACTTGTCTAAATTAAAGGGAGAAGTAGAAAAGGTTCTTTTTTGGCTGCTTGGAGACACCTCAGTGATTTTGTTTACATGTGTATGTGTTTCACACTGTGCCCACCTGTGAAAGGAGGACTTATATTTTCAGTCCTCAATATCAGGTGGTTACATAAAAATCTCAATCTGTACGCATGCTGTGATTGTTTTCTGTGAAGTGTGGTTTTTCCTACAAGAATTGGTCAAAGTAATTTTTTTTTCTTTTTGCCGTTGCTAGCACAGAGGCATCCCATCTATCAGCCTCACTGACAGCTGCTGCTCGGCTCCCAGACAGCCCTCTGAGTCTCGTCTCGCCTCTGCACCTCAGCACCATCTCCTCTTTATCAGGGCTCCAGACGTTCAGGCTGCTCTAGATTCTTGTCTTTTTCTGGAATAACTAAGACCACAGAGCCTCATGTTGCACAGGAAGTGATCTTAATCATATCACAGTCTGAACTTGTCTCCCCGAAAATGGGCATCATGAGATGTGGATATGGCTATTTCTGGATTTCCCATGTGATTCTGTATTTAGAGTGAAGTGACAGTAGTAGCCATGCGGTTTGTTTTGGTTTGCCCTTGGCATGGGTCAGAGGTCTATGGGAGTCTGCAAATGAAGACAAGTCAGTCAAATACAGTAGACAGAGCTGGCTTCGCTCTCTCTTTATTTAGGTGGTGAGTTTATTTTACCTTTCAAAGCCCTCTGCTCTTCCTCACACACACCTCTTTCTCTTGTGCCAAACTTATGAAAAGGCGGTCTGACACGGGCAACCAAAAACCTGCCGCACTCCAGATTTTTGCCACAGGTTGGACTGAACACAGAGGTGAAGCTGGGCACGGCTCCCATGCTCACACCATTTCAAACTCAAACAGTCCTGTGGAAGTGAGTCTCACACACATTAATTTACAGTTTGTGAAAGGTTCTAACCTTTTATTAAGAGTGCTATTATCACGTGTGTTTACAGGCGGATCATCGACCCCCATGTCAAGGCTGTTTTAATATTTTTGGATGCACATTCTGTCACCCCTCCCTGTCTATTTATGCATGATGAGAAAATAATACATGGTGTTATTTGGGGTCTGCCTTTCTCATTAACCTTTTAGTATACTGCTAATATTATGAAAAGAAGCATGAATATGACGATGTAATATACACATTGATAGATGTAATGATTTTAGTCATTCTCAAAAACATTCTGTGATTAAAAAAAGTACAAATCACAGCACAGTTCAAAACTGAAAGCTTAAAATATGTTGTGTCTACCTACCTTAAGTCAAACACTATGATAAAGTTATTGAAGTATTATTTCAAATTATTTGCAAGAGTGTGATGATCAAAAACAGTCTGTTTGTTGCACAGTAACTTAGGGGAACCACAACAAAGAGATAGGTGGTGATTTAAAGGGTTAAATCCACAGTCACTTCTTTCTGTGTTTACATTTGTCAGGATTGCACCACAACACTCCATCAGACCGAAAATCCACATGATCTTAGTCGGAGTTTCCCATGAAATCAGACTCTTCCATGTCATCACTTGTTGCATGAAAGGAAAAAAAGCCAATTCAGCTGTGCATGTTGAAAAAAGCACTGCAGTAAATTACAGTATGTTTGGAAAACAAAGCAGCAATTAGAGGTGCTTTTTGGAACGTCACAAGGGAACAGTGTGTGTATTTGCATGTGTGTGTGCCTAAGTGTGTTTGGTGTTCAAAAGCAGTGTACTGAACCCAGCTCAAACAAACAGCCTTCTTTGCCATCTTTAACACTCTCCTCCCATTTGCTTAGCAAAGGGGGAGAAACGGAGCAGTTATTTAAAGCCGCTCAGAGGAATGTGAGCGCTAGGGACTGCACCCACAACGTGCAAGACCCTGTAGCTGCAGTGATTAGCCAGGGTAAACAGAATAACATGGCCTCTGCCAGCACTGCTGCCATGGCCCGAGACTGTGCAGCCTATAGCATTACCTGCCACACGTTCCAGTGCTGAGTGCTGAGTATCCCGCAGGGCAGGTATCTGACATAATCTCAGCAGAGCACTGTCAGCACTCCCCTACCTGCCCGCCCTCCTGTCCCTATAGCCAAGGCTTTTAGACAGTCATTATATGACATCATTCACATCTGTGCCAAGATGCTGTCTGACTCTCTGGCTCTCTTAGCACAAACATCTCTGCCAGAAGGGAGTGACAGGCCAGTGCTGGCTTTATGCCCACCAAAGTCTGTGGAAACCACTCTACATATTTCCATGACATATGAAAATCACATTGTGCAAGGCAGACTTTGATTTAAATTGTGATAATTGCAAACCTTCTTATTGTCCTGGTCTTCCTGATCTTACTCGATCCTGCTGATGGCTCCTTCAGTTTCGCGAGATTGTTCTGCTTGTCATTATCATCCAATTTCTTATTTTAGAATGACTGTGATAGGTAATGAATGGCCTTGGTGACAGTGGTTGACTCTGGAAAAGGGCAGTGCTATTGTTTAGACAGCAGAGGCCGAGGTCGCTCAGAGTTTGTGTGGGTGGACGGAGCCTAGAGAAGACTGAAAGGAGGGAGGAGGAATGTGTACGCAGGTTTGTGTTTTCAAAAGGCAGTGATTATGTCATTTACTCCCAATGTCTGGCTCAGCTGCAGGAGTCTGACCCACTTCATACGTTGCTGTCTCTCACTCCTTGTGGTATGTGGTCTCATAGTGCCAGTCGATGGCAGGCATATTTGGGGATGCGGTTTCCTGCTTTGGAGCTCATGGTAAAGGGAAGCACGTCAAACAATGATTGCCATTCGCCTGTTCTTTTTTACTCTAGCGGTAACAGTGTTTACCGTTTGTGAGGCTCAGTGTTTAGTCACAGTTCTCTTCAGTCACGATCAATGGTGTGTTAGAGGACAACTAGCGTAAACACCTAAATTAATCATACTTATGGTAATGACATTTAATCAAAGGATGTGTGATGTGAAAGTATTGCTTATAGTGCTGACCCAATGAAAATTAACACCTGAAACTGTATTTTTTTAAGTTTTTGCAAATTATACCTGATTGTCCTGATTTTCAAGGCTGGACACTGTCTCACTATGACACAGTAGGTTACCAGTCACCCAAAAATGACACAGTTACTTTTGAGTGATGGATGCCATCCAGTGGGCTACGACCCAGCTACTGTATGAGGTGAAGTGGATGGAGACATCAACTCAACAGACAGCTGTTTGTTTCATATTTTTCTAACTGCAAGTGTCACATTTCTGACCTAGAGTTGAGACAGTTATATTCACTTAAGGACATAGTGCCTTCAAGCCATACCATCTTCCTCTAACCTTAGAGGTTATTTTAACAGTTTCTTGCAATGATTTTGGAAAGCACAGAGAAATGATGTCATCTGATAACTGCTAATATGGGCACCAGTTTAGAAATCACTCAAGTACACTGTTCTGGTCCACACATGGTCAAAAACCTATTTGGTAGCCAAATCCAACAAACAAGCTTGGAAACATTGAATTGATAGTACATTTCCACAGAAAAAGCAGAGGGCAGAGAGCAACAAGCACCGGGTCAAGAAAGTGGGTTTGAGTTGGTTTAGACTATACCGGACTTGTGAAAGCCTTTTGGGAAATAGGCTTATTTACTTTGTGACAGAGTGTAATGAGAAGATGTGTACTGACCTTATATGTCACTGTGAAAATATTACAGCCAGCAGTTTATAAGCTCTACTGAAAACTCTCAACAGTAATAAAAAACTTCCAACACTTTTTTAAAGATCGCTTATAAATATCATTATACCCTGTTTGTTTAGTCCATATAGGAGGTTATGTACCAGACTTTTTTTCAATAGAAAGGCCATGTTGGCAACTGGTTAGATATAGCAACTGGATAGCTGGTAGTATACTGTATTAGGTCTATGTCTTTCATGGTTCCCTTAAAGCACTTAAAGCAGCCTTAGATTAAAAACAAAAGAAAAAATCCATGTCCAATCCATGCACAATAATATTGGTCTAGCTTTTGTGTATTAGATATTAGATATTAGCATAAGCAACAATGTTATCACGTGTGATATTTTGATGATGATAGATTCAGTGTAAAAAAAAAGAGTAATGACATTTTAATGTATCTCAAAAGATGATTGTTTCATGAATCTTTAGCTTGAAGTAATTTGTGAAACTGACAGTGTTAGTTGTAGTATAGTGTTAAGGCATAAGGTGTGTTTTAAAGTCTGCATCTGCACAACATATCAACAATAAGAAAACTCACTAACAGAGGTATCACAATGTGTATTTCTGTGTCTGTATCAGCCATCATGCCAATAAAAATGATCTCATGTTGACCAAAAAGTGCCCAGTATTCGGAAATATTTCTGAATCTCTGAGTGGGCTGATTCAAACTGGGTCGCAAGTGAATCATAGGGAAAGTGACTCAGTTAGCGTCATCAATGATTTCGGTGTCTGATTCTTGCAGACTCGGTTAACACCAACCAGTGGTGTAGTACGGGATGATGTCTGCAGTAACTTTCAATTCATTGAACTGAAGAGCTTTTGAACTGTGGTTTGTAGAGCCGTAATTTGTTTTTGTTTTTTGTGCTGGAAGGGTGCGGTTGAAAGGACGCTGTGGAGGGAGGGGACTGATGGTGTGTCATCGGCAGACAGACAGCAGTGAGTGGGTGGGTGGTCACAGGGCACTTGGAGGGCAAAACTTACTTTCTTTGTCCTTCCTTTCTTTCTTTCTTTCTTTCTTTCTTTCTTTCTTTCTTTCTTTCTTTCTTTTTACAAGACATTTTCTGCTTAGCTTACAAAAAAAAAACAGACCAGAACAATTTTCCCACCAGCTATTACCTGCAATTTAGTGGAAATATGAAAAATGTGTGTCTGTTTTTACATAGACATACATGGTTTCTTTTTTGACTATGTCCTGTTAGTTACAGTCAGCATGCTTACATTGCAGTTGAGGAATGTACAGTATGTTTTCCTTAAGTGCATCTTGGAATCACACAATTGTACTAAAAAAATCACATTTGTTTTTATTCTCTGGGGTTTACATGTCTCCTTGCAAATTATTTTTGCTTTATTCCCCTACTTTCCCAGACACATGATGTTTCCAGTGATATTTTAACCGCCACCCCCACCCTCTACCATCTCATGCTGTGCAAAGATCTGTCTTTCTCTTCTCGTGGTGAATCATGACATTATGAGAAAGGAGCTCTCACTCATATGTCACATCAAGCACTCCGATGAGAAGAGCTTGAAGACAAAGACTTTTTTCCCATTGCTCTGTCTCTTTCTTTTCTTTTCTTGAGTTTAGTTTGTTCCTCTAGTTGGAGTCAGCACTTCAAGGGAAAATTATATGTTTTCTGACTGTCTTGGAACATACAGTACCTGTAAACTGACATTCAATATTAAATTAGGTTTCAGAGCCATGACAGGAAGGGATAGAGTCAACTTTGACTGTTTTTTTAGCTAAACTGAAGCCACATATGGTAAAAAGGCTAGGCTATATATAATGGGAGTACAGCACAGTTACAGTGGTTACATTCCATTAAGTTATTTGATAGACTTTGTATAGATCTAAATATCAAAGATGCAAGGTTAGGAATCTTTAAATGGGATTTTGAATTCATCTTAACTATTTCTATTTTCTATGACAAGGGTGTATGAAAAATAACGTTCATAACAGCACAACTTCTACAAGTCCCACCCCCCACCTCTCAGCCAGCCAGCCTTCTTCATGCCTCACATTCATTCAGACCACCAAATATCTCATAGGTGCGTTTGATTTTTAATAACACACCACCTCTAGTCTTAGGAATGTGTTAGATCCATAAAGACAAAGGCGTGGTACAAACAGAGGGCGGCTGCCTCTGAGATGCAAAGCTAACTGACAAGGAAAGTCAATGAGTGATTGTGGATCATAAATTCCACTAATGAACTCCAAGGCGATGATTTAAAGGGAAAGTTCACTGGAAAATGAAATCCTTGTTATGATCTCAACTTTAAAGCTTTGTGCTCTTTCGGTATGTAATGTGGTACAGACGCCAAACCACAGCAGCTCTCCAGGAGAGACGTACACCCTCCAGTTAATATGTCTCTCTCTCTCTCTCTCTCTCTCTCTCTCTCTCTCTCACACACACACACACACACACACACACGCACACGCACGCACGCACACACACACACGCACACATACACACACACAACCATTCACATACAAGATCTGCAAAAAACATTAGCCTGAGCATCAGCCTGAATGACTCAAGTTTAACTAAAGGAGGCAGTTATTATAAAGTATTCAGTCCTCCTGCAGCTGTGAAGACAAACAGACACAAGAAAGCTAATTTAAAAAGAATCCAATCAGTGGGATGAGGTAGGTGTGAAGTGCAGTTTTAATAGCACCTGTTGTTTAGAGCTACAGTCTGAAATTAACCATCACTGCAGCTAAAATGTGTTTTTTTGTCTGAATTATGATCAAAATTAAAGTTCAGGTTAGATGAATTGTACTATTTTTCTATTAACACATTGTCAGACAAACTAACACAAAACTAAGCCTAGATTATTGAATTATTGGATGAGCAGCTTGTTTGTAGCAGTTTGCCTGAAATTAAAAAAACTATGCCAACTCCAGTATGATGGTTAGTTTCCTGAACAAATAGGCTGTACAATATTGTATCATTTTTAACTCAGCAGCTTCCCCAGCTGTGGATTTCTTTTATAAACAAAGTTTGGTAATTTCATATATAGATTTCAATATTTGCCTATAATTACATTGGAGACTTGATAACTTGCTGTGAGCCAACCTGTCAGGTTATCATGCACCATAGCATACAGCACTGTAATGATGAAGTATTAAAACAGCCCTTCATTGTTGTTTCATTGTTCAGATCACCCCAGTCTGGGCTGCCTTTGAATAATAAAGATACATTTAAAATCAGCATTATAGATTCTGGACAGATACAGAAGGAATAACACTGTTAATGTAGAAAGAAATGTAGGCCTACTTCCAGTTGCAGATATGTCTTGTACTTTCTGTTACATCAAACTGGACTTCTTTCACAGCATCAAATGCTTTCATTCACATGACTCCCTGACCCCTTTCCCCACCCAAGAAATAGTGCCCAAAATCTGGAATATGATTCTCCTGCCTTTTTTGTGTTTCTTTAATGTGGCATTGACCCTGAATGTGCTACCAGGTTTTCCTTTCAGACACCTTCCCAGCCAGACAGGGCCTCAGCCCAGACTTTCCCAAAGTCGTCTCTGAAGTCTCTATGGGTTTAGATTGTGTAATCACATTTGGAAAGAGCTTTTCTTCCCGTCTCTCTCTGTCTGTAATCTTAATTTCCAACCCACACATCTTTCCCTGTGTCCTCCCAGTCTAAATTCAGTACTTAGACAATATCTGAACCAGGGAAACTAGAGCTCTCATGTCAGAGAAAGTCTGGCCAAGTAGAGCAGGCCATCTTCAGTCGGTGCTGCTCACCTACTATTTCCTTTCATGACTGAATTTACCAGTTTGATTTTGCATGTTGCTGCCTGCATTCAGTCATAATGGTTTAAGACCTCTATCACATGGAGTTAGGATATGTAAGGCTGCTTCTCAAGTATCCATCTTGCTTCAGATTGAACATTTTTACCCCAGTAATCAGCTGTTTCATTGAGGTCCTTTAATTTTTTTGCCTGACTTTCACTATGTGAGGATGTCCCTGCTGTGTTTAAAGTGATCTAGTCCCATAATTACGCCACAGCCCAGACTCCCTGGCAGTCCACACCTAATTACTTCCATATGTGTACACTTGGCTCAGTAGCACAAAGAGGCCTCCTCTCCTCTCCTCTCCTCTCCTCTCCTCTCCTCTCCTCTCCTCTACTCTACTCTACTCTACTCTACTCTACTCTACTCTACTCTACTCTACTCTACTCTACTCTACTCTACTCTACTCTACTCTCTCTTCTCTAAGTCTGGTTTTTGTGGGTCTGAAAGGTTTCAGGCTTTGTTGCACCTCAGCTGGTCAATGTCACAGTTTTGGCTTTTCCAAATGGCAACAAAGAGCAACTGTTTGAACTTTTATAGTCACAGATGACCATTAACTGTACAGAGCATGCTTGTGCTTACTGGCAAAGCTGGTCTGTGACGCATTATATTCAAAAACACCAAATATACCAGTATGAAAAAGAAAGATGTTCGGGTGTACTTTCTTTCCTAAACATATCTTTTGTTGAGAAAACACTTAAGTACTTTGTTGTTAAATTGCTATTTCCTACTTCCTGGTGGTAGAAAATACCTGACATTAGTATAAAAAGTGTTTTTATGATATGTTTGGTGTAAACCTTAGGGCTGCTGTTAACATTAGGCTATAACAACTGGGGGATGACAGAGTTTATGTTGGAGAGATGACGAACTTAAAGAGACACACCAGTGGTTTTCCAGCCAAGGTTGTAAAGAGGAAAGACATGAACACATATAGGCACAGTGAAAGTTGATTGTAACTATAGTTAAAGAAGGAATGACATTGAATAAGCAGCAACAAACCCCCCCAATAAAAAAAATTGATTAACTAGCATAGAAAAAGAAAACTATTCACACATCATGCGAAGCCAGAACTAGTGATTTATCTATAGTAAAATGTTGATCAACTAGTCTTTTCAGCTTTAATCAAATATTCATTGATATAACCTATTCTTAATTTTGTGTAGTGTTAATTTCTAGACTTCTGGTCTTGCTGAACTTTTAACTATTAATTCATCAGTTGTTATTGCAATCATACTGGGAGTATTTGTTTGGTTTATCTTAAATCTCTCTCTGAGTTTGTTATTTGCTTGCAGTTTTCAGCACAGCTCTCTCTCTCTCTCTCTCTCTCTCTCTCTCTCTCTCTCTCTCTCTCTCTCTCACTCTTTTCCTCTGATTGTCCTATTGTGGGAATTTCAAAAATAACTAGACTTTAAATAAACACAATGAAACTGCAGCAAATGCTATGAGCCTCGTTGCAGCCAGCAGGTTTCTTACATTTGTGATCTCTCCCATGTGTCCGAATAAAGCTGCCGAACAGATCAATAAACTGATCTACTTTCCTGCTCAGACACTGCTTCTGACTGGATACTGCCACTTGTTAGTTTGTCAAGCTGATGTGATTGTAATTTTTACAGTTGTACTGTTCAAAATGAATATTTTATAGCCCTGCTCATGCATGCACTCAATAATATTAACACTAAAATAAGATGCATGTTTGTGAAGAACTGATTTAAGGATTATCTCTTTTTGGTGATGGTTGGATGTTTTACCTTTTATTAATATATTATTTTATATGTTTGGGTAAATTATGATCTATATTTTACTATGCAGCCTGTCTTTACTGTTAAGGAAGGATAGTTTAGATTGGGCACAATTTTACAGTGAAGTTATGCATCAAGTTTATTATCTTTTCTGTGGTTCGACTGTTTTGAATGGACTTAAAAGCACATACTGGATGGAGCTGTTCCTCATGACTCAAAATAGATTTAATCAAGTGATAGTTCATATGCACCAGCGTTACACTTTCATCATATAAACCTCAAGTCAGTCTCTGAAGTAAACTGACAAATAGCAATTCCAGTCTCGCCTCACTTCAAGCTTATGAACTAACCACCCCCAAAATTATTATTACATGCTTGCGTTGCTCATGTTTATAAGATTTAATTAATAGCTATGAACTGTTGAGCTGTTTGCATCTTGGTATGACAACCCTCTTCTTGTCTGTTTCCACAGTTGTGTGTCCCCTGACATGTATGAATGGAGGAGTATGCAGCTCGAGGAAACACTGCCTGTGCCCACCTGGCTTCACCGGTCGACTCTGCCAGTTTCCACTACCGCAGGCTCAGGCAGCACGAGGCAACAAACAGCCTGTCTACCCCATATCTTTGAAGCCAGATGGCCTCAAACTCACAGAGCAGTCAGGTGGTGGGCGCACCCAGCTGATGCAAACACACTCGGTTTTAACCCTACCAACACAAGTAGGGCACCACTCATCAGAAGGTATCCATTTTTCCATAGTTAACACCAGAACTTCAGCATGTTTTGAGTGATAGGGAGAATATGTTTGTGTTACATTTAAATTCTTCCTGATTTCTACTTTTTTGTTTTCAGTGCAGATTAATGTACGTGTTCACCACACGCCAGACACCTCTGTCATCATTCAACCTCTTGACCAATCAGATGTCAAACCTCCTCACAAGACAGGGATACGCCCAATCCCTGCGAGACACAAACCAAAGGGGCGCTGCTTCCAGGAGACAACACCCAAACAAGCTGTAAGTTTAGTCACATGATACAATGTTGGATGCTGAGGCTGACAATTTCACTGATATGGTTTTCATTGTCTCATTGTTTTCAGTGCAACAGCACCCCGCTTCCTGTCCTGACCAATCAGGAGGATTGCTGTGGTAGTGTGGGGAATTCATGGGGACAAAACAAGTGTTACCAGTGCCCCAAACTACCAAGTGAGAAACTACTTTAAAATACTGTCTTACTGCATGTTCAAGCAGCCCTAATCCACTTTTTTCCAGTTTTGTACTTGAACCATTTATTTATTCTTATCTAGTGTTTATATTCAGATGTGAAAGTGCAACAAATTGTTTTCTTAAAGTAATCCGTGGTGGATTATTATCCAATCTGCATCTTGTGTGTTCCTGAGAATAAATTATTGTTTATTGAGCCAAAAATGTCAAGCATTCCCAGCAATTTATACCCTCCACCTTCTGAAATTATGGCCCTGGATTAAAACAATCACTTCATATCTCTATAAAAAATGTATTTGAGTGTGTAAATGAAAGTTAGCGGCATGGTCGGTTAGGGAGTGTGTGAAAGGTTGGGAAGGAGAAAACGGAAGAAATTAGGGGAATTACACACAGACTGTGAGACAGAAGAGGAGAATGTGGAAAATAACTCTGTACTTAAGCGTGTTCCTATGTGCCTGCCCAGTGCAGGACTGTCATCACATTGCAGAAGATTGAATTTCAAGAAAATCTTGGCTACTCACATTTTTCCACTCCGCTATTATTC
>JANJYP010093542.1:15000-17079 GCA_024605115.1 Rastrelliger brachysoma | reverse complement strand
TTCCTTGAGTCTTTGTTTTCTCCTCTCCTCTCCTCTCCTCTTCTACTTAATTATCTAATTGTCTTTCTTTCATGCTTTACCTATGTCTTCTCTTGACTCCTGTTTGTGTTTTGTTCTTTCTCATTCTCTTTTTGCCTCCCTCTTTTTTCCTCGCCCCTACTCACTATCCCTTCCCTTGTCCCCAGGTTTGCTCCTATCATCTCCTTTCTTACTGTTTAGCAAATTTAGTCGAGGAGACACATGGCTGCAGATAACACCATACAGGGCTGGAGGCTTCCCATTCGCCCACTACCAGCCTTTGCTGTGGTGGAATCCATATCCATTATAGTGCTCTACAGCTCCCTCCTCTCCTTTCTGTCTTACTGTTTTCACCCCTTTTTTGTAGTACACCTCTGTCTCTTTCTCCCACTTTCCCTATATCTCTATGTTTCTCCCCTTTTCCCTTCTCTCTGTTTCTCTCTCCCCATGTCTTTGTGGGCCTCCCCTGGGCTGGTTGCTGTTGGCAGCACCCGTGCCTCCCACACTGTCACTTGACATGCTATTTATAGGCCTTCAGAGGGGGTGGTTCTCAGTGCAAGGAGGATGCTGTCTTAAACAATGTAGCTTAAATAAAAGAGCCAGGCGCTCCCAAAGAGCCCTGTGGTTAATGTCTTCCCTCTCTGCTACTGTGTACAGACACCAAGTATACTTGGCATACACCAAGTATACTTGGTGTCTGTATCACGCACCCTCATCATCACAACATCTCCACTTTCTACTCACTCCTATTCAAGTTACAGGATTTCTTTTTACCCAAAATGCAAAATGTGTTATTTTTCAGTATTGAAAAATGCCGATGATGATTCTCATCCTACTTTCTTTTTCACCATTCCCTTCTTTTTCCTCTCTCTCCCTTAATATCTCCTTTCCTATAGTTCTTTGGAGCTTTTCTTTGCTAGTAGCCAGAATAGCAAATTCCTGTATGGCGAGCCACCCACATCGCCGCGTGCCAGCCGCAAGTTCTCCTCCCCTCCTCCTCTCTCCATCACCAAGACATCCTCACCCAACCGCCGTCGCAAGCTTTCACTCAACATCCCCATCATCACAGGGGGCAAAGCCCTGGACTTGGCTGCACTCAGTTGTTCTCCCAATGGCTATGCAAGCATGCATTCCACTATGTCACCCTTCAGTAAGACCACCCTTGACATCAACAAGCTCTATGTGTCCAGCACCATGGCCAGCAAAATCTCAGACGAAGGAGAATCCAAACCCGAAGGCAAGGCTGAGGAGTCTGTCCTCAACAAACAAGGTCAGAATCACTGTCCAAGGGATTTTACTCAGTTTGAGTGTACTGTTGGTAGCAGTTTTATAAGCCCACAGTCTTGTGAAGAGGTTGTAATGCATATTTTGGGTATATAACAAGTTTTAATGGAACAATTGTCATTTAAACATTATCCTTTTGGATTAAACAGCAGTGGTGTAGCTGTCTCAAATGGAGGCATGTGGTTGTAAAGGAATCACAATTCTATATTGATCATGAAATATTTATTTTTAAAAACTTAAATCTTATTATTATTATTATTATTATTATTATTATTATTATTATTATTATTATTATTATTATTTTGGTAATTTATTGTCAAATTTAGTTGTCCATGATTATCAATCATAATGGTAAAAAGATGTTGATGATGTTTTAGCCTCAACCCAATAACTGTATCTTTGGATTTTTTGCTTATCTATTTTCTATATTACGTGATTATGAAACACTGTTTCTGTCTAGATCTGTCGGTTAGAGAGGAATGTGATGAAGACCCAAATCAGAGTGACGAGGCAGAAGCAGAAATGTCTCCTCCCAAGTCACCATCAACACCCAAGAATGTCAAGTCAAAAAACTCTGGTAGGACTTTGTCCATCCATCATGGTCTAAGTTGTTCTATGTCAGAGACCTGTTAGAACATCTTATGATTTACTTTTAAATCCCAACTCAAGAGTTAAAAAATGAGCTGCCAAGAATGTTAAATAACTTGGTGCGGCTGTGAGAGTTGGCAAGCATGTAACTGCAGTAGCTTAGTGTTTATCACTAGTGGAAAATGAAAA
>JANJYP010093542.1:0-10000 GCA_024605115.1 Rastrelliger brachysoma | reverse complement strand
ATCGAGCCCAAAACTTCATCATGAGGAGGATCGCTCTCACTCTCTCACACCATCAACCCTCATATGGAGTGTATAGGAACATTATATCATAATGTACATATACTATTATTTGTATTAGACACAGTAGGCTGTGCCCTTCTAGTATGTGCTCCCCAATTGACTTGTCGTGTATAATCGTTGTTAGAGACTAGAAGCCCAGAGAGGTTTTATTTATATAGTTACAGAGTATTTATATGTTATTTATCGTCTTAAATACCATTTTATGATGAAGTTATTTTCAGCCACTGAATACACAGATGAGAGAGTATAGAGGTGTGGTGGTTATATCCTAAGGGAATATGCAGTATAGAATGGCTCTCACTCATGAGAAATGGTGGTCACATTTGACACTCCCACTTTGCTGCTCAGATGTCAAAATGTCAGGAGAGCGCTGCATATAACTGCAGTAAAGTCCCCATACAAACATTTGCTTTATAAGTACAGCAGCTGTTTCTGTGCCTATTTTGTCTAAGTGTAGTTTTTTAAAAGTATAATTAACACAGATATCTGCTAATCCACTAGCTGCATGATCATTCATCTAAAATTGCAATACTTAAGATTTAGTCAGGTTTAATTGAATCCAGCAAAGGAATAGAGTACTCTGCCACTAATAATGAAAATGTAAGTAAGTGAATGGCTACTGCAGAAACCAATGTGGGTTTAATTTCATGTAAAACTTTAGATTCTAACTTCAGGCTCTGAGGAATAAGGGGGGTGAAATGTGGGACTGCTATTGCTAAAGTTAAATCATGTGCTCTGATTTTTTATGTAGCCACCGAATGACAAAAGATTAGGGGAGACTGTGTTGGAGTCAGGCTGACTCAAGACCATGTGCTGATTTCTGATTAAGCTGAGACACATTTTTTCATTTTGGAGAAATGGGTTTTTATGCTTAGCTTATTATTATTCCCCTGGTGGGCAACATGATGTATATATAGTATACGCACCGGGCAATGTATGTAGCAGATTTAAATGTAACCAATATTGAGCCACTTCAGGAAGTTAAATTCCCAGCTTGTACACTGTATGAAAGTGAGAGCATAGTTTTATGGTTAATCCTCTTTGGCCAGTGCATTATGGTTTTGCCTTAATCATAAAATGGATTATATACCACAAAAGTATGTAAACTATTTTGTTCTACAATTTGCCAATGAAGCAGAAATATTTGCTGTGTACAATATTGTGTACAGGAAGTTTGATGCATTTCCTAACGTGCAATGTGTTAAAAACATATCCCTTGAAATGTGTTATTCTTATGATCATTCAACTCTATAGTAACCTTTTTGTGTATAATATTTTAAAACAAATGTTGAAAACAACTTATAAGTGTAACACATTCTGTATCCTGTCTATTCCGATGTTTTAGCAGGAACTATAGTAATATTGTGCTTATTCTAGGAATATTTGTATGTATTTTTTACAGGCTTTGTATAGAAAAATACCTAAAGCTTAAGTGGTAGGCATGTACCACTTTCACGTGTTCAAATCTGTATCTAGAACAGTATGTGTACTGTATTCAAACCCTATCCTTGCACATGAATCTTAACCTTCTCTAACAGGCACATCAAATGTTTGCAGTGAGCAATACCCAGTGGTATGACAATTATCTTTCAGTCTATTTCAACAGCTTGAGTAGTATTTCCAGTTTTGTATAAAAGTGTATTCTTTCCTGATTACCTCTTGTTAATAAATCTATTCTTTCTCAGGGGGAGAAATGTCTTGAAAGCTATTGTATGTTTGTGTATGAGACTCATGCTAAGGGTTCATAAACCTTGTGGTTATACTGTAGCTTTGCCACATAGACATCAAAGTGTGTCAAAGGAAGGGGGTGCTAAGGGGGGTGAAAATAAGCCATTATAAAAAGAAGCCAAGTCATGTGATGCTCACAATGCTGGCTGTAGCCTGTGGGAGAAGTATGGCGTTCAGTCTCGCATGGTTCATCACAGCCATTTTAGGTTTGGCTAATTTAACACCATTAATTTCACTTGAAGGTAAGTACCCATTAATGAACTCTTTATGATCTTCTTTTTTCCTAAATTCAAAATGTTAGTCGCTGTTATTATAATATCTTGCCGACATGAATTTGAAGACACTGACAATTCAACAACAAAGGGTGTTACATTTAATATGTATCTTTAAATTTGCAAAACAAATATTTGTTTTTCACCCCAAAGAGTGTGAAAATTTTTGCACAGTTGAGTAAAAGTGGATAATATTTGAAAAGTGTACTGAGTATCAAAAGTACAAATACTCACTACTCAGAATGACAGATGACAGTGCAGTGTTGAACTTCCCATATTGTTCTAGCTCTTCTATTTTTTACCCAGTTACTCTGTATATCCGCATGACTATAAATATTTTTGTGAAGGCACTAGTCATCCCTACAATATTGTTGCAATATCAATATTGAGGTATTTGGTCACAAATATTCTGATGTTTGATTTTTGGGAAGTCTGTGTGGCCCAGCTATATTTTATAGGCTCATCATATGTTAAGTTTGCAAAAAAATCAATCTTTACAATAAATAGCCATCAGATACATGTTAGTAGGAACAATATTTACAATAGCAGTAAAGTGGAACTATAACCCTAAAAAGGAAAGCGATGTAAAAGATTAGCAAATGTACCTGAAATTTGTACTAAATACAGTACTTGAGTAGAACAATAACTTAAGGGTGGAATTGGAAAGACTGATGAACAATGTGCATGTTGCTTATTAGCTTAGTAACTGGACATGTCTTTCTGTCTTTTCTCAGAGGAATATCAGTTCAAACAGTGGATATCACAGGTATATGAGCATTAAAGTAACTCATGATTACCACTTCACAGTCTTATGACTTGTATGACTCTACATATTTAAAAACAGTCTTTTTAGATTCCATTGTGTTATTACATTTCTCTTTTTGATTTGCAGCACAGCAAAGTTTATGACACTGAGGAATATTACCATCGGCTGCACATATTCACTGAAAATAAGAGGATCATCGATCACCACAATGCTGGGAATCACTCCTTTACAAGTATTGTAAACTGTTGCAGTAACTACTGTCTCATATGTGCAATGCATTGATCATTACCACACGAGATAAACTGTCAGCTCTTTTTGAAAAATGTAAAAGCATGTATTTTATCATTTTCAATTTCAAATCTAGTGGGCCTGAATCAATTCTCAGATATGACATTTGAGGAATTCAGGAAATCCTTTCTTTTGAGAGTACCTCAGGTAAAATATATTTAACAGCGCAACACATTTAATGCAGCAGGTGACTTTATGCACAGTGATTTAGATTAGTCTGGTCTCTTGTAGAACTGCTCAGCCACTAAGGGGAGTCACATCAGCAGGACCGGTCCTTATCCTGAGCTTGTAGACTGGAGGATGAAAGGCAACTTTGTGACTCCTGTAAAGAACCAGGTACCATAACACTTTAGATGAGGGACACACATCAATTATCTGCTATAAGTTAACTGTCATGTTGGAAAAGTGGGGACTTCTCTCTGATAGTTGTCAAAAGTTAAAAAAACAAAAACAAAACTCCATACATGGTCTATAAGTAAACAATAGCTGAAAATCTTGTGATGTCTTATGTGTGCCATCATAATGGCTGCAATAAGCAGGATAGAAACAGTGAGTGTTCATTCCATAAGTTACTGTGAAAGTAATGCTTTGCATCATCAAACATACTGTATAGTTTCATTATTCATTTTTATGACTTGACTAATTTGATAGTAAAATAAATAACAGAATATAGCCACCCAAAATCCTGCAATAGAAATGTGCTTGCTAGCTTAATATAAGTAATAAATTATGAGTTTGCATATACAACACCTGACACCCTGCATGCTTCAGTTATGTGTGTGTTTGCTTCTTGAGGGTCACTGTGGAAGCTGCTGGACGTTCTCTACCACTGGTTGTTTGGAGTCAGTAAACGCTATCGCCACTGGAAAGCTAATACCTCTGGTGAGATCTCTCTGAGTCTTGTTAATAACTCTAAACTGACTTGCAGGAGAAGTTGTTTGACCTATGTAGTTTACCAGGTTCTTTATATGAGTTAAGCCATATGAACTGTATAATAACTCCAGTGTATGAATGCATAGCTCAGTTTGTTTACTTCTATTTCAGTCTGAGCAGCAGCTGATCGACTGTTCCAAAAACTTCAACAATCATGGATGTATGGGGTAAGAATTATATTTTTACTTAGAAGTTTTTTTTATGGTTGAAGTCATTAGCTTGTAGTAATTATAAGAATACTTGTGCATAATGTTTTAGTGGGCTCCCCAGCCAGGCTTTTGAGTACATCAAATACAACCATGGACTCATGACAGAGGACGACTATCCCTATAAAGGCCATGTATGACTTTTCTGTGACAGTGTCTCCCTATGTTAATTTCTGATTATAAAACTAATCTCAGTAAAATTTATGAATTCTTCCTGTTGCAGGATGACACTTGCCATTTTGTGCCCACACTTGCAGCTGCTTTTGTCCTAGATGTTGTCAACATAACACGTGTGAGTGTTTGTGACTTTGTTTATTCCAATATATCATGGTGGTAAATGTTCCTTAAGAAACTTCCGCTGTGTCACAAAGTCACAAATCAGTAACTGTGATTTGATAAGGGAAATGGACATATGGTGTTGATGGTTTCTTATATAAAACATTCTGTAGTATGAGTCTGTGTGACATTGTAGCAGCATTGTGGATACACTGGTAAGACTAACTCTATGAGCAGTAATTAACGTAACAGCCTATCTCCTCACATAAATTTTATTTTCTGATTGAAAGTCTGCATGTTTATCCATCCACAGTATGATGAAAAGGCCATGGTAGATGCTGTGGCCCGGATCAACCCTGTGACCTTCAGCTTTCAGGTCACAGCTGACTTTGTGCACTACAAAGAAGGTGTTTACACCAGGTGAGCCAGTTATCTTAACACCTTGTGCTGCTGATGTCCATGAATAAAATGTGGGCAGAAGTCGATCAGACAGGACTGTGACTGCATTGTTTCTGTTCCTTTATCCATGTGTATGTATGTTGGGTAGCTAACAGATTTTTTTCATGTAATTTACCGGCACTGAAGTTATTTAGTCATGGAAGAGGATTAGGGGACTAATGTGACTACCAGTTAAATATGCAGTGAGTGACATCCTTGATGGCTTTTGCTTAGAGGTGACATGCTCATAGTTAAACCAGAGAAATAGTATAGACTTTTGTCTTTTGTCTCCCGAAATTAGGATAAAGTAAGGATGAAATAGTGTAACATACTGTAACTTTAATATATGATTATTTTTCCTTCTCCCGTTTGTTTCAACATTGGTGTCAGATGAGTGTGGTCACCAGGCTAATTATATCTAGTGTGAAACCAAGCCTTTCATCACACAGTTTACAGCCTGCTGGCTTTGAACATGTCCATCCCTAATAAGTATCTATTCATAAGTTTGCCTCAGTGATGGTCAGATGTCTCATTTGTTATGGTGGCTTAGAGTTACGAGTGCTTGGGGGTCACTTCATACAACTGTCTGTCCTTGCCAGCCATGTGTAATGTTTTAGAACTGTTAAAGACAAATGCCTGTTTCTTATATATATTTTTTATATCTTAGATTTTGTCCTTTTCACAACACATCCTTTTATAGACAGGCAAGATGATGTTGAAGGAGGTTGGACAACTCACCCCACAAAAAAAAAAAAAAAAAAAAAAAAAAAAATGCAATCTAATGATCTAAACGCATCAGTGTTGTCTGCTTAGCACCCAGTGTAAAAACACAGAGGACATGGTGAATCATGCGGTGCTGGCTGTGGGCTACGGTGCTGAAGACAATGGCATGCTGTACTGGATTGTAAAGAACTCTTGGGGCACAGGCTGGGGAAAGGATGGGTAAATATAGTCTGTGTGTGTATTTCATTGTGATGTGTTGTGTTTTCAAGAATCATAGACACCTGTCTTTTTTATTCCCTCAGATACTTTTTGATTGAGCGAGGAAAAAACATGTGTGGACTGGCTGCATGCTCTTCCTACCCTCTGCCTTTAGCTTAACTAATGAGATGATTGATACAACTGTCACCCAAACACAAAGTTTGCATTTTTATGTTCTCTGAATTGTCATATGTAGGTCCCTAATGGTTAAGTCTGTGTCCTTACGGGAATGTATGAAGTTACATATTTGTATAATGAAGTATAGTGTGTTTGTATATATAGTATAGTGAAGTGAATTGTCAGTTGTGATTTTACTTATATAGATGACAAGAAACCAAGCCATGAAGATGCTGGACAGTAGTTAGATAAGTGAGCATTACATAAAACAGTGCCTGCTTTGACTTTAAACAGATGTTAAAGGCCATTCCCAGTCATAATCAATGTTTGTCTCTGATCAGTTCATCTCATACCATCCACACAACTAACTGCAGTGTGTAGATGTTTAGATTCAGTTATGTTCAAGAATACAGTGCTAAATAAAAGTGCAGTAAAATTTCACTGGACATATTTTAAAATGATTCTGTGGTTGTACATTTGCATATTTTATTACTCGAATGGGCCTTCAATCAGAGTCAGAAGTGGGGTACCAACACAGGATCCAGTTATTGCACACGGACTCTGACTTCCAGAGCGGGACACTCTCTAAAGATACCTCAGTAACTCAACTTGGTCACCTCTGAAGGTGTAAAGGAGGGTCAGACATCCATGGTGGTAAAATCAAATGTGTTATCTTCAAACTGCAGCTTAGACTGCTGATATTTTCTGATTGTATACAAACTTTGGTGATGTCCATACATAAAATACCATATAGTCTTTACGTCAAATATAAAGTAATTAAACATGTTTTGATAATAAACCATTTCATTCTATGTTTCTGTCTTTTCCACTGCGTTATTATCTTTATTGGTAAATTATGTGATCTCTGTTTCTTATTCTGAAATATGCTATCAGTGTGTCAGTCACTTTGCCTGGCATCACAATCTTGGAGCCTCATTCCGTAGGATGGATAACACATCAAAATTGCCATGGAGGCCTTGATCGTGTCCGTGAGGGGAGGAATACAAGAGCATCTCGCATCTCGCTGCAATGACCTCAGGGGTATGTTTACATTCCAGCTACGGCCGTGGCCAAGACCTAGCTGGTTAAGGAAGGCCAAAACAGATAAGTTAGGTATTGTTTGGTCTTGAAGTGAGTGAATTTACTCAGCTACTCTGTATGTCCATTCTGGTCTCCAAGATGATCGATCTGCTTTTGCAAAGTTGATACTTCACCGTGATGTTATCCATGTTGCGGTTTAAGGCCACAGTCTAAGTGCTGACAGCTCTTGCCACTCCGTCAATCATGTTGGGCAGCTTTATGGGGCTTTTGGTGTATAGGTAGATATCTTCAATATCCTAAACGGAAAGAACCGCCAGACACATGACCCACCACCTCTCCCATGTGTCCATCATGTAGCTAGCTGCGAACGTTCTGGCCGCACAAGCTGGCTGGCTTCTGTTGTAGAATATTGTGTCAGTTGCGATTAGAGACCAGTTTATCAAATCTATTATTTTTTAGTTTGGAGAGCAATGCAGAGAGAGTCTCTCAAAAGTTTAGACAGTAGACAGACAAGGCAAGAGAAGCAAAGCAGGGAAGATAAGGGAGAGGAGAGGGAGGAAAATGTGACCACCTCCGTTGAGAGATGAAATGAATGATTCTTGAACAAAACTGAATATAAACATCCTCATGCTGCAGTAGGGTGTATGGATGGTATGAGGTGAACTGATAGGTGACAGGAGGGCCATCATTTTGTAAAAACATGAGCACCGGACATAATTATTCTGTGGTTGCATGTTTTATCCTTTTACCATCTAAAAAAATTTTAAGCCATCCTTTTAAAAATATTATTCAAATTAAAATATGTCTGGTGCTCATACGTGCACTTTTACAACATGATGGAATCTTGAATAAAACTAAATATAAACGTCCACATACTGCAGTTAGCTGTGTGGATGGTATGAGATGAACTCATTGTAGGTGACGTGATTTCACGACAAACATTGATTATGACTGGAAATTAACTTTATTTTCCCTTGCATAAATGACCTTAAATTGTCTACACAAGCTGTTCCTGTTGGTCTTGCCATGATTTGCCACAGGGTGGCGATAGAATCATTGTCTGTTTAAACAAACTTTATTTCAGAAAACAGTGTACATAATGGGCAGACAAGAGATCGACAACCATTTCAATTAGAAAATAATTCAAAATAAATAATAAATATTAATAAATATAAATATAATACATTAAAGAAAAAAGAGAGACTCAACATAAGGTGCATTGAGAAAAAGAATTCAGCATTTCAAATGGTAAAGGGTTACATTATTCTTCAAAAAGTTCTTTATATTTATTGAAAGTTGTGTTACTTTTTGATGTATTAATACAATTTAGTCTTTTTATATATACTCAATTTGAGTCTAGAAGTTGAGTATGAACACTGATAAAATAAACAGAATATGGATTCAATCTCATTATCGTCATTATAAAAATTAGGAAAGGGTAAAACTAGTTACACATATATTGTGCAAAACTTTGATATGCAGGAACCTGCAGTTAAAATAACTCTCTGTCAGTCAATATCCGTTAAGTTGCTATTCCAAAAAACTTTCTCTGTTTCTGTTGACTGGAGTGAACCTGCCCACCGCACCTGATAGCAGCCCCAGTTGCCAAATATGAAACGAATTAGCAGCAAACACAGCATGCTACAGCATGTAACCAACTCTTGGTTTATCGCTATTTTCTGAAGTGATTAAATAACATTCTCGTGGCTGCACCATACATAAAGTCCAGGGAAAGACAATGGAAAAGATCGCTGTCTCCATGCAAGGAAAGGGATGCTTCATTCCAGGCCAAACATTTGAATGGCCTCCTCCTTCTTGGATTTGATGCCAGTGCCATTCATACAAACCCATCTGTCATTCATGAAATGGACCGGCTTCTACTTGATGCAACGTCTGAATCTGTCCCCTTTGCCAATTCCCCTGCTGGTCATGGAGGACTGGAGATCAGAATACTCAATATCAGATCCTACTTAGAACATGAAAAAGATTTGGAAATGGACAGCAATCTTCAGCATGTACATGTGTTCTGTTTTGTTTTGTAGAAACTTTTCTGCAGCTATAGCAACAAGTAGTCCCACTGTGTTTCTCTTGGGCATGGAGGTGGTGTGATAATTGTTGCCATGCACCAACCAAAGTGGAGGGTCTTTCTTTTTCTTGGGCACAAGGCCTGTCTGTATGACATCAATTAACACACCAACAAAAACAACATTTACTTTTCTACATTACTGTGCTGAAGAACTAGTCCAAAGAAAAACTAACATTTTCCATTGTTATTGTGCTTGTGTTATCATTCTACATATTGATATTTTAGTCATGTACTACATACAGCAATTAGCTCTAACTTTGTCACAATTATTTTCAGTAACTCAATATTTTCTCATTGTTCTCAGGCTCTTTAGTGAGGATAGAACTACCTGCACTGCTCTGTTCATATGTCATGAAATGTGCAATAAAATCTTGAGTGACTTACAATGTTGTCTTTCTTTCATCAGCTCTTAATAAGCCTATAGCAGCCTATAAATAATAAAATTAACATCAGTAAATAAACACATCTGCTGTTCATCTTACCTGCACATGTCTGTTGCACATGAATGAATGTTGCACCCCTTTTGGCTAGTGGAGGATCAGGTCCGACCTGGCAACCCACATGAACTTCAAAGTCTAGGAGGAGAGACAGCTCTCTGCAGTGTTTTTGATGTAGGCTGCAGTATCCTTTCTAAACACTGGTTGTCAGAGTTGGCTGTTGTTCGCCCTCTATTTGAATGGCGTGTGTAAAAGCCAATGAGCTGCCGGAGTTATGTTTCACAACCTGTTCACAACACAGAGATGAGGTACAAGCAGACGACGAGCCTTGCCACTCGCTATTCAATCCATTGTATCGAACTTGGTTGCAG
>JANJYP010093541.1:0-15140 GCA_024605115.1 Rastrelliger brachysoma | reverse complement strand
ACACACACCTCACACACAATACAGGTCTATAGAGGCCTCTACAGTGGTCTTGAATCCTTAATTAAAAGGCACATTTTCTTTGTGTAATCAGTGCAAGAACTTGACAGCTCTCTTACATTGTGTTAGTGCATGTGTTTACTTGCAAGTAGAATATGCTTGATGTGAAGACATGGTATGTGGATGTTTTTTTCCAAGAATAGAATTTATATTATTTGTATTTGAATCCTAATTACCTAATGCACAATACCTATTTCATACATACATACATTTTCTCAACAAAAACAGGAAAACAGTGCTTTCATAATAGCGTTAGGCAACACCCTTCATGTTATCAGTCAGTAAACTTTTTATTATCACTCAAATCAACATTATGAGTCAAATCAACAGTATTGAAATTAAATATTGTTCATTTTTATATTTGATGTATTTGTTATTTTTATGCAAACATTCTGAAGTGTGATTTATATTCTATTTATATTCACATTTATATTCACACTATCTCTATCACTATCTCTTCTGGGCTACAAATTTCTGGATGACCTGAAAAAAAAAATAGATCACATACCAGGGTCATTTACTCTTGCCTGGAAATACATCTGGATTGGGGCTATATCCACATTCACACCCAGACAAAATGAATCCAAATACACAAAGCCAGNCTTCTGGGCTACAAATTTCTGGATGACCTGAAAAAAAAAATAGATCACATACCAGGGTCATTTACTCTTGCCTGGAAATACATCTGGATTGGGGCTATATCCACATTCACACCCAGACAAAATGAATCCAAATACACAAAGCCAGTGCCACACAGCTCCTTTGATCACCCCTTTCCTTTGTCAGGCCTGGCCCACTAAACACCCTCTAATGTGAAAGGGGAGTCATTACCACCTGACCCATTGGAGACTGAAAAGAAGAGGTTACATGTGTGTATAATGGTTTCGGCATCTTTGATCTGCTCCCCTTTCCTATAAATGTAACCACTTTTCAAGATAGCAGCTGGTGAATTCCTCTCCCACATTTGGCTCTCTGTCTGCCACTTATTTTGGCTCTGGGATAGATCCACACTGTGTACTTTCTTTGTGGAATTGAAGGCACAAGGATAATGGAGAGATGTCACTGAGGGGGTGTATCAAACAGTGCCCTATTAGCCATTATGGCAGAATCAGGCATCCGCAGTATATTCTTTTGCCACCCACTACTACTCTCTGTCACATTAAAAGCAGGCCTCACGTTAAAAGCAGAGATGTGAATAGATGATAACATACAGTAGTGTATACTTGATTTTTCAGAGGGGGCATTAAAATGAGGAATTGAAAAGTGGTTTGTCTTAAACCATCTGTTTTAGACCTCTGTTACCAGTGTCACAGAGCAGAGACCCATTTAGAAATAGCATAGGGCTCTAGCTCACTTTAGATGAGTCACTAAACTAAGTATGCATCTTCAAGCATGACTGGCCTAAAGGACATTAGGTCCTCTCCAGCATTTTTCATGCAAACAGTTCTGATGCCCAAGTGAAAAACCTGGACTGTTGCAAGGCCTTATCTTAAAGCCCTGTCCTAACTTTCCTTAAATTGTAAAGACAAGTCGCGAGGCTTCAACTGTTCAAAAATAACAACTTTATGACTGTAACAATGACTTATGAGTGTTATATATGTAGAAAACTACATTACACGTCATTTAGGCTGGGAGCCAGACATGTAGTGAGGAGGCTGTGGTTGGTGTTCATTACATACCCATAAAAGGTCACTTGTTCTAGAGTGTCACAGCGACAGTCCCAAACCTTTGGGGGTTGAAAGGGATAGGATATGAGTGTGTAAGACCTAGAGGTCAAATTTATCACCTCTGTATGTGTGTGACAGAAAGAGACAGGGAGATGGATAGATAGAGAGAGAGAGAGAGANAGAGAGAGAGAGAGAGAGAGAGAGAGAGAGAGAGAGAGAGAGAGAGAGAGAGAGAGAGAGAGAGTGAGAGAGACAGAAAGAGAGACAGCGACACAGATAGATAGAAGAGAGCACTCTGACATTAACAAGTTACCATGTGGAGAGCCAGCAGCAGTGCTGGTGTTAGTCGGAAGGTTATGTACCTAGTGCTGCTGAGGGTTCATTCTGTATGACTCAGAGGTGAACATACAAAGAGGGACATGCACTGAATACCAATAGCATGTTAGACATTCAGCCCAAGGCACATTGCTTGGCAAACCTTTTTTCATGCCCTAGTCAAAGAAAAAATGCAAAATGCATAGGTATGTCGATGCATTAGTTGGTTTCTTTCTTCATTTTGTCTTCTTCGTACATCTCTCATCTCATCTTCTCTTTTTTCCACTGCCATTTAAGTCTCAATATTTGCTCATGGTTGAGATCCTCAGCACTTGAATCTTAAGCCAACAGTTTTCACAGGGAAAGAAATACTCCTGTAAGAGGATGAACTAAAGTTCTTATCCTCTTCCAAAAGGCAGAAATACCATTATTGATGCACATAAAGGTCAAGAGGGACTTATTGATTGTTGGAGAAGTCTGTGAAATTCAGACAACCCCCCCATCCACGCACACACAGCTAGGCAGAACATATCAGTGATTGGATGTGTGCTGTAAATGTATCAAAATTGCACTGAAAACTCAACCCTAGTGAGAGAAGAGTTGCAACACTCTCTGATATTGCCGTGGGGTGATCACATGGTCCATGTAAGCCCGTATAGTTCCAAACACATGCTGCACTGTCAGTGGTGACTGCGACATTGCATGGTAAATACAAATAAAATCACATACACAAGTACTTGTTTGACTGCTATTGGATTATTTCATATTAAATGTCAGTTTTACATTTGCAGCAGTAGGGTGACACCTGAAAGCTCTGTATAAGTATTACTTGGATATGTTTTTAAGTTTTGGAGGGAAAGCATCATGTTCATGTTAGCATGGGAAATATTTCATTTTAAATTTTAAAAATATTTTTTTATTTTAAAATGCGAGGTGATTCAAATAACTTTAGCAAAGTTATGCTAAATAATGCAGTTGACAATTCAAAAGTGGTAGCTGTTTAATCAACTTTGCTCAAAAGTTACTTGACAGTCAGAAATGCAAATGAACATTGTCCAACGCCTTGGAGGTGATGTTTGAAACTATACGAGGTCACATACCCCAGAAATAGACCGCAAAAAAGCATACAACAGAGTCCAATGGGAGTGTTGCCACTCTCTTGATTCTATCGCTCTGTGAAAACTGAATGCCTTATTCATTCATCCATTTTCCTCCACTTACTGTGTCAAGGACTGGGTTATGGTGGTATCAGACTGAGTTCAGACCAGACCAGTTCCATCTCAGGGATCCTAAGGTATGTCCAAGCCCAAAGAGATATGTTGTCCCAACAGTGTGTCCTAACAGTTTGACATGCCTGAAACACCTCCAGAGAGAAGTATCCAGAAGGCATCCTGACCAGATGTCCAAACCACCTCAGCTGGCTCCTTTTAATGCAAAGAGTACCAGCTTACTCCGAGCTCCCCGTAGATGACAACGCTTCATACACTATCGCCAAAGCTCAGCCCAGACAATCTCTGAGAGAAACTCATTTTGGCTGTTTTTATCTTTAGTCTCATTCTTTATTGTACGTAAACTTATCAAATGTTGTGTTTTTGTGTTGTAAAATTTTGGTGACAGTGAGGAAAATACTACAGGTTCACTGGTCAGCCACTTACAAAGTTTGAAATTCTAGACTTCAAATTGTGTTTGTCCCTGGTGTGCTTGATGAAATAATATCATCAAACATACATACTGTACTTACATAAAATAACACAGATATTGTGTTATTAGTGGTAGAGCTGTCGTCCACTAATCAGTGGTTCCATTCCTGCCTCCCCCAGTCTACATGTCGATGTGTCCTTGAGCAAGACTCTTAACCCCAAAGTGCTCCTGCTGCTGTGTCAGCAGTGTGTGAATGTGTGTGAATGTGTGTGAATGTGTTACTTACTGGTGAGTAGGTTGGGGTAGCCACCTCTCACCAGTGTATGAATGTGTGTGAATGGGTGAATGTGACGTAGTGTAAAATGCTTTGAGTGGTCACATGTACTAGAGAAGCGCTATATAAGTACAATCCATTTATAACATAACATCTCAGATAATTACACAATGCAAAGACAATGATTTTTAACCGCAATACAGCTATATGGTCTAAGCAATACAGTAGTAGTGTCCATAGCAAATGCCAGGACAATGCTAGAATGCCTGGCCAAATATTTCAAACCGAGTATCATATACATTCACTGCATAAAAATTATGAAAATAAAATGCAAATGCAATCCCAAAGTATGTCAAAATACTGTATTGTTAAACTTATGTTACATTATTTGATTTTAGACTTGATTAATTGTTCAAAATAAAATGGTAATTATGAGGAAAACATCACCTTAATAAGCTCATTGTACCAATGTTAATGATACCCAGGGATGTATGGATCACACAATTAATCTTTGACAATAATGGATGCAACTTAATTTTCTTGAAAGGATAAAGTGACACTATAATCTCTTTGTCACTCACTCACTCACACTCTCACTCACACACACACACACACACACACACACACACACACACACACACACACACACACACACACACACACACACGCACACACAAACTGGGCTTCACAAAAAATACACAGAGGGGTCAAACAACAAATTATCTCCAAATGATCTGCTGCTCAATAATAGTTGCAAGGTAACAAATGAGAGTGAATAGCAATGTGTGAAGATTCATAGAGAGTAACTTATCCCAAATGAGGGGAAATAAATAAAAATAAATTCAATTAAAATGTGTGAATTCATGAAGACACCAGACAAAATTTTGGTTAATAAAGAATTTAAGTATATTTTAAGATATTAATATAACATGGATCCAAGAGCTGTAGTTAGTTTGGATATAGTGCAGCTCAAAGAGAAGTTGAAAATAAAAACAAAAAAAATGTTGTTTACTTTGGAGAACTCCTGAGTGGACTGTAAAGGTTAAGTACTCAAAACTATTACATTAAAAGTTCAGTTAGAGGTCCTATCTTGCAGTGAAAGTGTCCCTTGCTTATCCTAAGTATAAGCCTTGTGGCATATTAGGCCAGACATGGACATACTTGTACACTTAGGATGTCTCTAGTGAGGATATATGTTCCCTTTTTGGCCCTCATAAGCATACAAAATCTCCTAGTAGTCTCCAGTCATTTTTGCTCATGAACTAGTATGTCATTGGGGCTTCCAGGAAAGTATATGTTTAGGTTACACAATTCGCAGAAACTCAAACAGTGTTAAGGATTTGATTTGATACTATAATCACTTCAAGTGATATATGAGAAATGTAATTTTCTAACAATAACAGTATGGAATAATTTTGTCTGCTTAGGATAGGTGACAAAGTGTGTTTACCAGGGTTCCTTCTGCAATTGGAAAAAAAAGTAGTTGAGAGAGGTGATAATGAACTAAAACACTGAAACAAATAGGCGAGAATAGGCTAGAAAGAATAACAGGCTCAAAGATACCAAGATAATTTCTATTGCATAGATTTAGTCTATTGCATAGATAAAAGCAATGGGAGTACTAATCAATGAAATACTGATTAGACTGCTTTAAGCAACCTACTAAAAGACATGATATGTTGAATTTTATTTGTGTGATGGATGGCTTTCAACCAAATAGAGGTGTGAATTAAATAGCGCCACATTTTCCCTAATACTACCACTGGGAATATATATAAAATATATCCTCATTATGCAGTGATATTAACATTGATATCATACAGAATATTTGGTATGTTTGGGTGTAACCAGAACTTCTTTATGGAAAATAAATTTTGCTTCCAGTGTAATTACTCTCATCTACCAATCAACTAACTTTTAACTTCAGCTGACCTGGAGGTCAGTGAACAAATATCAGGTTTGACAGCAATAGTCTTAGAAATGATGCATTCTGCTTACTCATAATACCATTAGAATTTGTTAGGAACTTTTGTTTTTCACTGTTTATTTTAAAATTGTAATTCGTAGGATTTAATGGATGACAACACATTTGTTATTCTTTTTCATTTCATTTTTTATAATCCTTTCATTTAGCCATGCCATGTACCTGCATCTCTGCTTCTCAACAAAAGAGCTTGGCAGCAACCTATTAACATTTAGCAAAGAAAAAAAGAGGGAGAAAAAAGGAGCAAAAAATAAAATCATGAAACATACACAGGAGCTGTATACATTACAGTACATACAGAAACAAGCAAAATAAGCAAACTTGTGCAGAGGAAACTCACAAGGGATGGTGGATGGAGTGAAAGAGGCATAGATGAGTTCTGTGAATAGATTGCTGAATTACCCCAGCCCAAACTTGCATTATTCATGCTGGTAGGTTTTCATATGCTTTCCCATAGATTTACATAGATTTAGATTATACTCATGTGCCACTTTAATGCAGCAAACGGACAGACATTAAGAGGATTGTTTGTTTACTGAAAAGAGGATTTTTGTGTCACCAGTTCAATATACAACATATGGGCAAGGAAACATGATTAGTATATGTGCATTTCATACATAGAGGCAGTTCAAAGTGATTTACAGAGCAATTAAACAACACAGTGTACAAGTTAAACAAAATGAGACAAAAAAATTAAATAACTCAACAAATGATCCTACCCAAATGTCTGTCTGTCAAGATGAACAGAGTAGATCGAGCTGGGAAGGAAGTCAGACACAGGAACAGCATAGGACTGCATAGGACGGAGAATGTCCAGAAAACACCTATGCTAATGAAGCGATTGTTAGTTATGTATTGTAACTCAAGACTGTATGAGTATAGGGTGGTAGATTCATATTTGATCAGTCCAAAGTGAACGTGATATCAATGGCATCATAATGTTCTGCAAAAACAATTTTTTTCAACACCACAGCTGTGATCATATTATACATTTGGTCTGATACTGCATTGGTGACACTAATCTTGGATGCCCGTCTTAAAACAGTGATGGCTGTATAGATCCTTGTCATCCATATCTGAAAAAATTAGCTGTCATGGCTACAACTTTTTTCTATTAGAATTAGCTTTATTGAACATGCATATTTAGACTATTTAATCAAGCATGTTGTTGCCAGATCCAATTTGGTGACCAGAGGGGATCAGGCTTCTGCTGCCATGATCCCTAAACTCTGGAATCACTTCTTATAGACATCAGACTATCAACATCTTAAATGCAATTAAAAACGTATTGTTTTGGGGTGACATTCTTGTAATTCTTATAAGGGGGGAGAGCCGGGGCACAATTATTACCAGAATCATGATCATGATAACACATAATAAACTTAATACATTTTTATTAAATTCACAACAAATTGTGTCTGGACAGACACAGATGTAAGTTGCAACTTGATTTTTTGATGGAGGTACACAACCAGGAGACACTATTTCTAGCTTTTAAGGTTATCACTTGTTAGAACTAATGGGCTTCATGCTATGGGTGACTAGTGAAATCCTTAAAGATAAATGATCACTAGCATATACAAATATATCTGAAATAATAATGATCAGCTTAGATTAACCAATAAAGATAAGATTATTTCTAATAAAAAATACAGTATAACAATCAACCAAAGAATAATACCAATTTGAACCCAAAATTCAGGAGATAAGACATTATTCACTTGGTCAATCAATGAGATAAGTGTGAAAAGTTAATCAGATATGGGGAATGAATGGAAACAGGAACAGGCAATAAATAAAAATTAAACCGTAAGGCATGGACATGGACCATCTAGCAGAGGCTAAGTGGACTGACTGACAAGAGCTGGGTAAGCAGGTGACTGGATTGGGTGCTGAGGAACAGTAACTCAATAGAAATAGCTGGTTGGCCAGTATTCACTGAGAAGAAGCAGAGGCAGCAGAGGGAGGAGAGGTAGACGGAGCAGCTGTCGCCATGACAAGATTACCACAGGTTTTTGTGCAGTCACAATCTCATAAGCTGTGTGTACGAAGATGTTGAGGTAAATGGTGAGTGATGCCATTATTTCTGTTCTCTCTGTGGGTATCAGATTCCTGAAGCCAAACAAACTTTCTGTCTTTTTAGTCTGTGAAATCTTTAAATTTACTTTACACAATGCTCTAGCATAGTTTACAGCTTTGCCTCAGTCCCTCAGTACAGTATATTTCTGTATATTTTATTTGATATATGATCCTCCAACTTTTAACTACAGCTACTGGGAGGTCAAAATTATTATTTAATCAATGTTTAATTTATTCATCAGTTGGATTGCCTTGCATAGAATTTGTACAGATTTTTTTTGGCTCTAAGCAAAATATCTGAACAACTATTGGATGGATTACAATGAACATTGCTTAATTTAGCCCTAATGTGGGATATTTGCAGACAATATGGTAAAACAGTTGTATTAAAACTAAAAATTCAGCCACTGTGCGGGCATATGCTCACTTTCTGGTTGTGAAGAAAGTCTTTTCTTGGCTCTCTTTTGTAGTATGTATACTCTCTAAAATGTTTAAAGCTGATTCTATCAGCTGTCATGGCATGGCCATATGAGCAACATATTAGTTTTTTAAGCATATTCTACAGTATCTAACATTGATAAATAGATTTATATAGTGCACGCATACCATGAGCTTACATCGACATGGACAAACACAGGTTTACTTAATTCACTTTTTGGGTATTAATATAGTGTTACATGAATTTCCTGGACACTTACACTAAACCAACCATAACCACTAACTTTTACCTCAACCTTCACCACAAAAATCAGGGGCCAGTCATAGACACACACACACACACACACACTTACATACTGCATACAGATGCAGTCTGACATATTAGGCACATTGTTTCAGACAGTGCTTATTGTGCAATTAGTAACACAGCTCTAAATGTCAGAGGCGAGGAGGCATGCAATCAATTCCCCCAGGTTAAACAAGCTCACTAGTCAGGTATCACTGTTGCCTGTGACAGTGAATGATGGAGTGGATGTTTAGCCATCAGACACTAGCCCATTCCCTGCAGCTGTAGGTCTAACTGTTAAACACCAACATCTTGTTTTCTTGTCAGCAGGCAAAGTATGTGGAATTGACAGCATATTGCTGTTGTTCCAGTCTCTCATTGCGGGGCAGTAATTCCCACACCTGTCCTGTCTCAAACTGATGTTACTCTCCTAGGGGTTTACTCATCCTCTTGTTTCCTTCTCTCACTTTTGCAGTCTCCCTGCCTGTTTGATAATGACAGAAGGCTAGGGCCCTGCTACAGGGAGGATTATAAACAGTTACAAATCGAAGTGGGTTAATCGCCTGGCCTACCATTTCAGGAGGCATCCCTTAGTTCACTAGCCCCACTTTTCTGTTTGTTTGTGTGTTACTGCCTGACACTCATTGGCTCAAAGTTTTGTTTCAGTTTTTGAGGTGGAAACAATATAAGTCAATTTATAAGCTCATCATAAGCCAATTATCATCAAAGACGTCATAGATCTGCAAGGTTCTTAGAAATATTAATAGTGACAACAGAAACTAAACGACCTTCAGAAAACAATTGTCATCTGTGTCTTATAAGGAGATAGATGTTCTGATAACCAGTAGTTATTCATGCACTGCATACAAAAAGAAAAAAAAAAGTATAGCCCTTTTATAACTAGTGGCCTAAACAACTATTTCTAAGTATTTTCATAATAATAATAAAAAATAATTTAAAAAAATGTTGTGTTACATGCAAAACTGCAGTGAGATTTATTTCCACTTTTACTTTGCTGCCAAATCTGTGACCTGGCAAAATGACAGGATATCTCAGGCCCATATCCACACTTCTTGTCACTGCTGCTTTGTTTGAGCTCCTGCATGTGACTGGAGGTGGGGGTGCTCAAACCCACAAGTTAAATCAAATATACTGAATAATCACTCACCAAACCAGAAGTTTTTGGCAGTGGGACTTGCCTCACTGGTGACTGAAAGAGCCACATCAGCTCAATAATAAATCACCATAAAAGTTACAAAAAATAATGTGATTTGCTTGTGCTGCACATAGGTGGTTTCTGAACCACTAATCTTACAAACACTGTTCATAGGCCTCCTACTACAACTGCACTGGACTGACTGTTTGGATCAGAGGCAGACAAAACTTTTTTACAGTCAGTAGCAGCAGTAATGAGCAGTAATCCCACTGCTTACTGGTGTATGCAATGAATTGTATTTGAAAGGCTATTGCTAAGGATGAAAAAAAGAACAAAGAGCATAATTAGTGATAATGACACTTTGTGATTGTATTGTTTTTGTTTCCAGCAGAGGTAATAATGTTAAATCATTGCAAACTTGAATGTTAATTCATTACAATAGTGACAGACTATGTCACTATTGCAATGAATGACTATTATGACCAGAAGTAATTACTATACACAAAACACACTAATGTATTGTTAAGTTGGATAATTGATTAGAGAGGACAAAAAGGTAAGTTCAGTTTTCTTGAGCATTCAAACTTGCCTTAAACTAAATGTTTGGCCGTGTTTAATCAGTGTTAAATGTTTGGTGACAGCTATTTGGCAATGGCATGTGTTAACTGGAGCATTTTTGACAATCACAGAGCTGACATCACTCCAGGGCAGGTGTTTATGTCTTGAAGTGATACATTTTCTCTGACACTTTACTCTGCACATGTATCTTCAAGAATGGCAACTGGAAACTGTATGTCTTTGTGCCTTTATAGTTGTGAATTATTATTTAGATGTGTGTAACCAAAGAAATTTACTGCAATTTTGCAGTTTGCACATGTAATACTGTTTATGGATGTATGAATTAGTTTAATTTAAATCACATATTGTATGGAGGGATTATGTGAACATTGGTAGAATCATGCAAGAGTCAAGGATGAGGTGGTAAATCAGCGGTCGATTTAGTTGGTTTTCAATCTTAGCAATAATTGAGACATTTTATTCAATGCCTTAATTTAAGTCCATAAACATACATACAAGCATCTAAGTGATGTGTTTTAAATCCAGTGTTTTGGTTTAACTGGTGATTTTCTCGCATGACAAGATATGTATGTATGATTTTAGAAGGATGAAGGAAAGATAGAAGGAGTCTTCTGAACACAATTTAACTTTAGCATGACTTGGATATTAAACACAGACGAGTATGTATTTAAAAATGATTAAATTAATAAAGGCATGTGAGAACACATAAAGAACACACAATGATCTGTGTCTACCTGAGTCTCTGTGTTCATCAGACACAGAGGAGGATTACATTGACTGTGGATTACATACACATAATTAATGGGAAATACACTGATAATTCATTAATTTTTAAGGGTACTTTGGTCAGTTTTGGGGGTCTAAAGTGCTAGTGGATATCAATCAATCAATCAAATTTTATTTACATAGCACTTTTCATACATTAAGAATGTAGCACAAAGTGCTTCACAAAATAAAAAAACAAAAGCATAAAACATATAAAACGTGCAAAAGAGAATACAAAACATAGTAAAAAACACCCTCTTCCCCAAAACACAAGGTCAATCTCACAGCACACACATGCAAACACACTGTAGTAACTGACATGGGAGGGCACTGAGAAATCATGGGTGGAAAGGCCACCTCTTAAAATCAAATTTTCAATTAGCACAGTCACAACTTTCCTCTTTCAGCAGATAAATGTGAGAATAGCCTTTTAGTGACAAACACTTCACATAGTGTGCACCATGCTGCACTGTGAAGCTCAAACATCCAACCATAGGAACAAGTAGAAAAATACAATTTTGAATGGAAGGGGACTTTAAACATTCTACTACCCCTGCCTTCAGTGCGTAAGCATCAGTGTGGTGATGGGGAGGTAACACTCATCACTGTGCGAGACCTATTTTTAGATTGTTAATCAAGGTAACATGTTCAGACTGACACACTCAGTATGATATCCTATAAAGTGTGAGTAGAGTGAGATTGCTTCATTTCGGCTCATCCATCCGCAATGACCTCACAGAGGTCAGGATGATGTGTGTGCATTAACTGCGTGAATGGGCATGCAGGTATGTGTATTTGGTTTAGTGTTGTCAAACATCAAAAGAGGGTATAATGTGGGGATGGAATGAAGCGCTATGATCTGTGTATGTTTGTGTATCAGCTTATTCTATTTATTTTACAAAATATGTGTATTTTAATCCAGTATTGGGTTTACATCTAAATAAAGATTGTTTTAAGTGTTAAAAAATCTGCATGCTATAGGAGGAGGCCCAGCTGATAGATAGTTGGTTTGTAGTATCTAGGAAAAAATGTGAAATGCTGGCCATTTTGCAGATAGTTTTAAGATGGTTTTTAACTTATGTTTGCCATTTTTTGCTCTGCTGTTTCCCAAGGTGACAGTGTTGGGTCATTTAGTAAAAAAAACACCTGTGCAACATCTGTCAGGTTTTATCTTGCTTTGCACACCAAAACATACACCTGTTTGATAAGATTAATATAAGCATTTATGGAATTTTTTCTCAATACAGGCAAAAAGTGGATGTGCTGATTCCAAAAGTGTCTACATGATATGCATCAGTGTTTGCCAATCTGACTGAGGGGAAGTTGTGTGAGTTTAAAGCAAAATGTGTCTAGCAGGTGATAAGTATAAAAAAGTGTAAATATTACTCCACAAACTTGGATGCTACTCACCTGTGTGCAGTGCAATATATGTTTATTTTTGAATAATATTTAGTTCATTCATTAGTGAATTATTAGCAGTTTTGAAAAACATGGCTGACTGCTTCTCTTGGTCTTAGCTGGGGCAGCATTCAACTGCATCCAATTCACATTCACATGAACATAGGATTTTCACAGCAGAACATCAGTTATGTTTTTACTCAGACTTGAACTCACAACCTTCAATATCAAGAACCATCCTCTACCTCACTGAGTATAGTGGCACCGGAAGTTTCACTGATTGACTAAACCAATAACCTGTGTGCCGGGCAACAGCTGTTAGCGTGTAAAGGCAGATTTCAAACAGCTGTAAAAAAAAAAAAAAAAATCAGTTATTAAGACAAAAATCTGAAAACACACAAATTGCATCTAGACAGCATGAAGATAAAAATTATTTATTAGCTCCACAAGTGAAAAACTGAATCTTAAAAATGCCGTGTTTGAATTGACTCCAAAATATTGTTATTTTTTGAGTGAAAAGAGAAAATGTATTTAGCAAAAATTTTCAAATATATGTTTCACATACCATTTAGATTCAAACATCTTGATGGACTATAGGCTCAATTTTGACAAAAATTGAAAAAAAGTCTATGTGGATCGTTTATGTAGGACTGGAAAGTAGTCTGGAATGTAGTCTGGAAATGCTTAATTGACAAATGATGTCAATTAAATAAAAATTGTTTGAGGAAATAGGTGATGGACTTCATAATTTGCAATAGGTTTAAATGTACAAAAGTTTCTTTCGTATTGTGGCTACATTTTGGTTAAATCTGTAGTACATAGAGTTGATTTGTTATAAATTTCCAAAGTTTTGAACTTTAGAGGCTTGCTGTAGCACGGATTATTGGCCTGATTTTCAGCTGAAGCAATAAGGTATGGATATGAATGTATGTGCAAAATTTGGTGATCGTTCATGCAAAAAAAGGGAGAAAGAAAGAAAGAAAGAAAGAAAGAAAGAAAGAAAGAAAGAAAGAAAGAAAGAAAGAAAGAAAGAAAGAAAGAAAGAGCAGGAAAAGCAGAAATTACTCTTTTTCACACATTAACTACTGTATTTGTCACCTTTATCATTACACAACCACAGAAGAATCGTGCATGCTTCCTTAACAGTGCAGCTGTATTGAAATACTTTTCCATGTGTATGAAGGCTAATCATAATCATCAATCCCACTAACACAAAACTAGCAGTTACAAAACTAGATTTTGCTTTCCCAAAGCCAGGAAAAATATATACAGTTGATAATGGCTAAACAGCAGAGCCAGCAGGTGTGGATTGGTTTTCACAGCAGCTGAACATGACACTGAGCGCTGATAATGTGATAGCACTGAGACAGATAATGCAGCAGTTCCTGTTGTTTTGAGTAATACTTTTTTCATGACCTCATTTTCTTCAGTTCTCTGTGTTTTACTCTTTTTTTTATACAAGTGTTTTACCAGTGTTCATTTTGCAAGTTCCAGTTTGAGCTTAATTGAATTGTTGTTGTTTTGGATTTTTGTTTGTTTTTGTTTTTTTTTTTTTTACAATGCAAAGTCAGAAAACAACAATTATTTGACCTCACAGGTTTGTAAATCAGAGTTAGTAGTAGTAGTAGTAGTAGTAGTTAAGAATCATCTTTGTACTTCACTAGTTGGATAAATTAAGTCAGGAATAAGCACTGTCTTTGTTGCACTATAAATAAAATTGTATACTATAGATGAAGTCTGAAACAGTTTTCAGCTTTTTAATTATTCAGTCTTATACTGTCAACTGTCAGCAAGTATGAAAAAATAAGGTGAAGATAAATTCTCGATGAGAAATTAGCAAGGCACACATAGTCTAATGAGGTATATTGTAATGCTTTCCCTACTGTTATTGGAATTTCTGCTATTTTGTACCTCCTACTAAGGATTGGATGCTAAATACACTGTTTACATCTTATTGTACTTCTCTATGTGGTCAGATTTTTTTACATTGATGCACTGTGTCCAAAGAGGCCTTCCTAAGTGTGTTTTGAGCATCGATGCTGTTGTTTTTCTGAGTGTTTTATTGCCTGTAAGTAGAGAGAGTGCTCTCCTGGAACAGTCAGGAGTAAGTATAGTCAACTCACATGTTTTATTACTCTCCTTCTGTTCGAGAATAGATTCTATATTTATATATGGAATGAGCAGTGTAAGTTATATTGCTGCACAATAGCCATTTTGTCCTCTATTTAATATCAAACTTTAAACATTACAAAATACATTCTGCTGTCTTTTATTTGATAGTGGCAATGAATTGAAAAACAAGTCTATAATCTTGATTGTTCTCGCCAGTTTAAGAGGTCACATAGGGAGAGATGGGGAGAGGAACAAATAACATTGCAAGGATTAGTGTTGAGCATGATGTATGTGCAGGTTTATGAGATGCACTTTCCTTCTGCAGTACGATGGCTATTGATGATTCTTGATACTCACGTTGAGTTATTTTTACACATTGTTGCATGTAT
>JANJYP010093513.1:0-17350 GCA_024605115.1 Rastrelliger brachysoma | reverse complement strand
AGACCTATAGGCTACTGGTGTTTTTCTTGTGATGATGGTCTGGGCTGAAGTCAAAGAGTGTGTTTTAAATATTGTCAATATAGAAGTTCAATAACGCAAATCTCTGGTGGAGGTGTAATTTTTGGTATACTAACAAATGAATCTTGCATTGTAACTTTGATCATAACTTAAAATCACACAAGTTTCAAACTAATAGTTTTTCAGGTTTTGAAACAGACTTTCTTTTTCCAGAGACACAGCTGAAAGAGCAGGTGAATGAAAATAAACTGTACAAACCAACTACTTGTGGTAGCGCTCATGTCTCTAGACATGTGCACTACCACCAGCAGTGGTATCAACCCTGTCATCTTTCATCTCAGCTTTCAGCAAGGCCTATGCCAATATGTCAAACAACTCAAAGCTGCAAATACTTTTTACGTTTTGCCTTACATTTTAAAACTAAATAAGATTTATAGGGCAGTATAATGTGAGACTATTGTATTGACAGCTAGATTGACATATTTCGACTGCAGTCTCAAGTGCCCAACCCCCCCTACCCTCCTCTAATGCTAAACCGCACCCTTGCTGCCTTTACAGGGGGTGACTACAAACTAGAGGCGGTAATTAATTTCAACATGCAGTGGGGGGTCTGTGGAACTGAATGGTTGTTGAGGGAGTTTTTGGGGGGGGTGCGGTGCAGTGAACCATGTACCAGCTTCATCTCTGTGGACTCGCTGTGCCTAGTTAAAGGCTTAGGCTGCCAAATGTACGAGGGGATGGGCAAAAAAACAAACTGTTAGGGGCAGGGGGCGTGCACTGTGGTTCTCCAAGAGCCATGTTTACACTGCGCTTGATGAGGGGTGAAGTTGTTAATCTGGGAAATAAAGCATGAGACATTCCACGCTGCCACTGGAGATGTAGGCGTTGTACAGTGCAATAATTTTTTTTTTTTTTTTTTGCTAAAGTATCATCTATTAAGAAAATCGTTGAAAGGAAATTTAGTTGAGATGTGGAGTGTTGGTGAGGAAAGGATGAAGGGGGGTGTTAAGGAATGGGGAATGAAAGCAGACTTCCCCCTGGCTGTGTTGGCACAGCGCTGTATTTCCTGTCCAACAACAGCAGAGTGGGATGGTTGGCTGATTTGAACAATAAATATAGTGGTTTCTAACTGATGTCACATCGGCCTGTTTTTGTCACCTGAGGTGAAAGGCAGCAATCAAGCTGTTTGGGTTTGATCCCAGAGCACTAAGCTTGGTATATGTAGGGATGGGGAGAGGGGCTTGAAGTATTCAGGTTACTGATCCAGCTGTTTGGAAAGGCTTTGCAGAGATCTATGGATGTTGCTACATCATTAGGCAAAGTGAGAAACTCTGTTACACTGACCTGCTCCCAGCTTCACCCTCCTGAACCCAACTCCTCCCCAAATATAGCTTGTGAAAATGTTTAGGCTGGCACAGTGAAACAATGCTGCCAAGAACCATTTGTCATTTTTTGAGCTGCGCAAGTGCAGATGATCTATCAGGCTTATGTTCAGCACAGCACCGCCACATGCGCTGTGTTTAATAAGGATCTTTGACTGTTTTTGACAGAAAATACACAAAGACAAACTTTGAAAAGGCCCTGCTGCTTGCGCCTCAACTTTGAGTTGTGTGAGTCAGAGTGAATTAAGAGTTGACAGCTGTGGCGCAGAGTCGATAACATGTTTTTGTTCCCGTGTTCAAATATACCGAGGACATAACGGAGGAGGGAGGATAGACGTACTGAGACCATGCCACCAGCTAGTCATAACTCTGCAGTGAATGTGGCTGAATGGTGCAATATGTGCATCTGCCCAAAGTTATTCATTTGTTATTAGTATGTGGGAAAAGACTGGGATGGAAATGTACAATGGCATTCAGTAATATTGTTTAAAACCAGCATGCATGCAAAAGAAACTGCCATAAAACAAGTAATATTTTGAAAGTATGTTTTGTTTATTTTTACAGCTAAACCCTCAATCATAGAATTTTCCCTCTTAAAAAAATAATCATCAAACATCAAATTTAAGGGGGAAACAGTACATGCACACACGCACGCGCACACACAAAATCAGGAAGTTAACATCATTGTTTGTCAGTGTTTGCAGGCCAGCATACTGTACATGTCTATACATATGTGCGCTGCCTTCCGTCACACACTCACACAGACAGGTATTTTGTGCATCTATGGGATATTTTGCCTGTGAGTGTTTATCCAGAGTGACTGAGTGACAGGAGTTTGTTTGCACTGGGCCTCAGGAGCCTGTCTATCCCTCCTCCGAGATGCCGAGAGACAGAAGGAGCTCAGATTTTGTCTCACTCCGCATTAATCCTCGACAGCTCGGTCTCAAAATTGACGTACGTGTTCACACCTGTGTTGTATGTGTGTAAGTATGAATAGGGGTGAGAGATGATTAGCGACTTGTTTCCACTGCTCTGTTCAGTGGATCAGCTCACACCTCAGTTCTGTTTGTTATGTTTGTCTTGTCAGGGATCCACGGAAGACCCCTGAATAACTTTGGGAACTGCACGGGTCAGTTCGCCAAGACTGAGACAGGTGGGTGCTTTTCTTTGCATTTTTTAAAAGAATTCCTTTAATACCTGAGATGTGAAACCAAGCATGTGAATGGTATGTGTATAAAAACAATTCTCCAAACCCTATAACTTTTAAAAGAATGTGTTGAACTGAATATTTTTTGTTGTTTTTTTTTTTTAAACTTAACTAAACACTTTTGACTTTTTGTGCAGTTGTGTCTTGTTACCTTTGCAGGCTCTCCGGTGTGAGATGGATTTGGTCATGTCTCTGTAGTAACCCTCTTTGCAGTAGTGGCAATGGCGTCCTGCCGTGTTGTGGCGACAGTTGAGACAGACCCCGCCGCTCCTTCGGCCCGACAGCTTGTACAACTCCATGTTGAAACGACAGCGGCGGGCGTGCAGGTTGCAGTGACAGGCTGAGCAGGCAGAAAGAAGGAGAAGGAGTTGATGGACACTCTTACAACAACTCCCGCATTGACATTTTGCAGCTCGGGTACTCATAGCAGCTCATTTTAAACAATCCCATGTGGCACTGTTGTGATGTGAAAACCAGTTTTTTGGCGATTTCATGTTTTCCCTCCAGTTGCATGGTTACATAGTCCCCTGTCAGCTGAGAAACTCAAAACCGTCCTCATAAAAACTAAATTCAGTGTCATCAAGTTGAAAAACAGAACTGCTTTTCTTAACTCCTGAAAAGTTGTCATTTGAGGGAATAAGAGGTTATTATCTGACAATTATGAGCTCAACGCACAATGTTTACACATGTTTCATTTCGAAAACGCAGAGCCAAATGCAGTCAGTGGGGAACCTGAGAAAATGCATTCATTTGAAAGATATCACAAAATCTCAATCTTCTGGTATGAGTTTGTCATATTCAGACAGCAGGTTATAGGAACAGGTGGCGGGGCTCAAATATTGGAGCCTCTAAAGAAAACGTCCTGGTTAAGGCTCTTTTTTTCACTCGGCCACCTGCTTGTGAATTTAACCTTTGAACTGTAGTGATGTCAGGCAGGAAAACGTTCTTCCGCTCTCCCATACATCTGAGAAGCTGGTGTATTCTGTGATTTATATTTATTGCTATTTTCACTCTTTAATATTGACCCCAAAGTTGAGAATAACCTGACACTGATGCACTGCTATGAAAGTGTCAATTTCAAACAAAATAGATCATTATATATGTAAAGAAATAGTGTAAAAATATATAAATTAACTTATGTATTACAGTATGTATATAAATATCTGTTTCATGACACTAGTGTTATCAGCAGTGATAACACTAGTGAAGAACTGGATCAATGAAGAACTGGCTGATAATAAGTTGAGATATAAGTATTATAAGTTATTTAAAATGGACGTCTTTGGGCCTCCATATTCTGTAAGTGTAGCTTTATTCCTTGCGTTGTAGGTCACTTTTTCATTATTAGTAATTTCCAAATAAGTTTAAAAATTCTAATGAACTCACATATTTTACACAGTTCATTAATGCAGTGATTTATTTTATACAGTAATTACTTTTTAAATGATTTAATATTGACACCTTTGTGACTCCATACTCTCAAAGTTTTACTCCTTTCAAGTAAAGTTTTGTCTTTTAGGTCACTTTTTTCCATTATTAGGCTGAGTCATGCTCATACTACTCATATGGGCAGCCCTCACAGTTGCTCACATTTCGGTAATCTCTCCATCAATGCGCCCGTCTTAATGTTATTACTGGGAGATGTAGGAGATAAGACTGTCACATATGCTCCTCCATCACCAGAGGTCTGAATCACGTATGAACTGACTCACACCTGCCATGAGCGACCGAAACTGGCAGGTGGTTGGGATTCAGAAACACCCCTTCTGAATGGGGGGCCCAGACGCAAACACACACACACACACACACACTCACGCACACACACACACACACACACACACACACACACACACATGAACACATACACACAGAGGTGTTTGGCAGCTTTCACAGGCTTATCTCCCACACTTCCCTCCCCAGGGCTGATCGAACACACCATACACTCCACTAAGCNACACACACACACACACACACACACACACACACACACACACACACACCCTCCTCCTTTCCCCTCTTGCTCTTTACTGCTTTCTTATCCCAGATGTTATCTCCACTTAAGGGAAGTGTGAGGAAAAATGCAACGGGGCTTTTTCATGAATAGGAATTGGAATGCTCTTAGGTTTTGGCGCTGAAGGAAGACGATGCTGGTACTGTACTTTAATCTCCTCAAATATTCAGAAACAGATGTGTTTATTGTAACAGTGCAGCCCTCATCTCAAAGAACACAATAACTTTTTAAATGACGGCCAGAGATAAAAAGAAAAAAAAAAGCCAGCGATACATCATCATTTCTGTTTTTTTCTCATGTTTCGATCCAGCACAAAGGAACAAGTGATGACTCTTTTGCAAGGATTTTAATCTGTCACTTTGCAGACTGGTTTCTCTCACAGGTAAAAATATACCGCTTTGTATGTGTGTGACAGTGTCATGAGATTAATAAACACTATCTCCAAAGCTGTCCCCAGGCCCTTCTAATGAGCGCTGTGCTATCTCATTCACACATCCCTCTGCTCACACAGCCACCACTTTAGTTGTCCAGCAGTGACATTAGCTTGAGCACTGATAAGCTGTGTTTAGAGTGGCAGTCACAGCATCTGTCAGACAAATAACTAAATCTATGAAATACTAAAAAGTCAGAGCAGGTAACATTCTCTGGTTTTGTTCTTCAGCAGCTTATAAACTTAGAAAATACTATATATAAAAGCTAGGCTGGCAGATATATGTGGGATCACTAAATGATGAATTTGGAGTTAGAATTTCCTGAATTTGAACATCTGTTCAACAACAAGCTATTTCAGTTCTGTCCTCTCGGGTGCTTTAATAATAAAAATTCCAGGATGATATTACAAAACACAACAAATAATGTGTGACATTTTTATGTTCCTCTCTCGTGATATCGCACAAAAACAATTCTTTCAATCTTTTACCATTGCTATGAGTGTTTCTTACACTCCCTGTCAAGAGATAAATGTATCTGGATTACAGGAAATAATGGATTTTTGGCAGTGACCACTTGTTGGAATAAATAGTAGTGGTGAAAAGACAAAGACAAATAGAAGCTAAAACAAAAGGGAATCCCAGGAAAGTCATTGTTACATTGTATAAATAGCAGACATATAACAATGAGTGCAAATATACAAATGGCACTGTATATCTACTATTTCAAAATTGCTTAAATGTCAGTATATTGATGGAATAACAACACTGAAACTCCAAATATGAAGTGAGTTTACAAAGGGATGATTACTGCAAAGCAGCTGCTTAGTCTGATTTTGCGGTGGATATCCAGAGTAGCAAGGTGTCTTTTCTGGGTCTGCTTTCATTTGGTTTGGAGGGCCTACTTAGAGCTATGCTATTCCAATCTATTTATGTTCAAGTGCCATCTATCAGGCTTAGCGAAGGAGGCGCTCGTGGTGGGTGTGCATATTGGATGGAAATTACGCATCCCACAGCTTGGTGGAGGTGGTTTTTCGCTCTGTCTACAGAGGAGAGCACACTTCAGAAACAATCACGTCTGTACATGATGATCACTGATGAAATTTAGTTATGGGTGGTTTGAAGAACGCAGCCCCGCAGCGGCAGAAATTTGCAAACCCTGTCAACAGGTGTCAGACGTTGAACCATACGATGTGTGCGCAGGGTTTGCGTGCAATATGCATTGAGAAGAATGCTGTGCTTCCTCAGAGATGGAGAAGGGGTCGAATTCCTGTACAACTGTTGTTTATGCAGGACCAATTACTCTCTCTGTGTGTAATCCTGTAGTCATTCATATCATGAGTGGATGACGTATGCCACATCAAACAGGGTTAAGTTCTCATCGCAGCCTATGATCATGGGAAAAGACAACACTTAACAGATTACAGCACCATGTTTTTATGTCAGCAGTTGGTTTAGTGGTTGAATATTTCAGAGACACGTACATGCACTAACTGTATCTGTAAATTAGTATCACGTGTTTTCTTTACAGAGGGATACAGATCTTCTACTATGCATCTTGACTGAGCTCTCATACACATATACTACTGTAGTTGTACCAAATATACCTGATTCTGAGGTGTCACTTCACAGCATATAGAGATTATACAATGCTTGCATAACACATGTCTAGTATATGTGGGTGATGTTAAGAAGTGTCATTAATATCCATATCCTATTTAAAAAAACAGGTAAGGTATATGATTGAAATTCTAACTAGGAAACTACTAAATTATGGCACTCTCAATATAATAAGTGAGCTCTCTTATGCATTTTTAATGCATTGTCCTTGTGGTAGTCTACACCTTTTACCTCAACTAGTAGTATGACATGGGTATAAAAGCTGTACTCCACAGTTCAAACATTATTATTTTCTGAAAGAACATATTTAATACACATATCATGATTTTAAAATACATGATATGACTATTACTTTCATTGCAATATCAACAAAAGTCTACTTAATATACCAAATAATCACACTGTAATTTGCATGCCAAAAAAGTTGAACATTAATGGAGCTTTAATTGATGAAGTCATGGCTAGCATGAAACTGAGATGCTGTATCCATGACTAAGTGATGCTTTATTCCCTGGAAGTAGTTACTTTCTAGGATTATAAAACCATCACTAAGAGTCACCAATCACATCATACTGCATAAAAACACATGGCACACTATAGTTGTAATAGTTGAAAGGGTGGAAATAAATCATAAATAATGTCCGCTGTGAAGGTTTAGTATTTCTCAGTCATAAACTCTAAAAGGGTGCAGTAAGACTAATCTTTACTGGAGCCAATACTCTAACAAACAAGCTTTTCTGTCACACACACATTGGTGGAATTTCTCTGAAGAAGCACGTTCGACTCGGTATTGCACAAACATAAAGAGCAAGTGCCATGATCCGTCACCCTCAGCTGCTTCCAGGCTGCTTCCACCCGACGCACGTTTCCCACAATAAATATTTCAATCACACATCACTGTAGCAGCTGTGATTTGGATGAGGGCGAGGACAACAACAAAGAAGCAACAAGCTCCCTCAGATGATGTATACTTTTACAAGTTTCCGGACTGCTTTTGATGATTTCAATTGAGGCAAAAATGTAAACAGTGAAAGAAAAACCACTGGAGCTGTTACAGAGAGAGATTTCTATCTCACACAGAACGGAACAGGTTTACACAATGACCCTTGAGGACTGCTTCATCAATCGCAAACCCCATCACCTTGGTGTCACATAAACAAGCACAGCATCGAAACAGTTTGCCAATATGAGAACGATTTTAAGACCTTCTTTGATCAAGTCAAAGAGGAGATGGCATGGCTGTGACAAACAAGTGAGAGGGAACATGAGGAGTTAGTATATGTGACGTGGCTCTAATGAGACACACATTAGAGGCAGGAGGATGTTTGAAAAAGGAGATTACTGGGTTCACTTTGGTGCACCTGCCTCTTCGCTAAATGGGACCGATGCCAAAGCTTTGTGGACAAGACCTTTACATCACGCCATCCCATTCCGTTTACTTCAGATTGGTTCTGTTGTCCCTCTAGGACCATGTGCTGCAGAGTGCCAAGCTTATGCAGATTTCCATCCCGACAAACGACAACATCAAATACTGGTTCCTCTGTTCTGGTTGAAGGTAATAATAAAAAGCTGCTTTAGTCTTTGGTAGGAAGGAAGAGTTGCAAAATCGCAATCCTCAATCATGGCTTGACATGGCCGCCTGTAGATATTTTAGGTAAAACTAGCCATTAGCGCTCAAAGTTTATAGTTATTGCCGAGGACAAAACCAGAGGAAAGATGCAGTAAAATGGATGTGACAAGTGAAAAATAATCAGTGTTTAAACTCAGGATGTCTTCCAAGCATCTTATGGTGCAGTTCCACTAATGACCACTAGATGGTGGCTTCAAGAAAATCTATATTTTAAGTGATTATACAGTAGCTTGTAGCACCTAAATCTGTAGAAATAGTTCATGAAGATAGTAGAAGAAAGTTTCCTTGATATTGTAACACACGCTCTGTCCTGTCAGATACTTTAAGAGCTAATAAATAAAATCTGACTATTAGCATTTTTCAGGAATTAGCATTCCTATCCATCATATTCTGTCCCAGTGGTAACTTTTGGCAGTACGGTAGATGATTCAGTCAGAATATCAATGACGTTTCAATCCTTATTCACTCGTTGGGAATTTATTTCCTTCTAGGCACAAAAGTATGTTATAGGAGCCATCAGAAACTCCTGTCATTAAACACTCAGTATAAACAGAGTATAAGAAACTCTCTAGCCTAGCAACGTCAAGGCTACAAACACCCAACAGTGCAGAATTTGCCGTAGGAGCCAGCGGTAGGACCCAGTGGTATTTTCTCCAGTCATGAAGAATATCTAATGTAGTGAATATGTAAATGTATAATCTTCTAATAAAATACAGCCAAGACCATTTCAGAGAAAATTTCAAGAAAAATATCTTACATTCAGGCCACTATGGTACAAAGGCTATATGAAATGTGTATCTCATCAGATTATTTGGCTTCTTTTAATTTTTGTCTGGTTGCTTAAAATTAATATTCAGTCTACGTCAAAGCTCAAACATGGGGGAAAGTATGCATAACTGACAGGTCTCTAAGGCTATTATATTCATTTGTCTCTGGGCTTGACCACATTGCCCTCTGATGTGGCTAACACACCCATTTGTATCAGTCTGCGATGATTTGAGCTGAAAATCTGCTCCAGTTAGCAGCACTCAGGCTACTTTAGGGTGTCAACAAACAGACATATGACTCTGGCACATTACTCATCTCAGGTCTGGCAGCTAATATGCAAGTATGATGGTGATGCAGTTCTGTCAGCCTGGGTAAAACAGAAACAAGACCAGATGTAGCAAGTGGTAACTCTAAAGCTTCAAAACATCCTTTAGGTAACATCAGGTTGATTTTTCTACAGTCTGGGCTAGCAAAGAAAAACTCTCAAGAACCATCATCACTGTCCTCTCCAAAAGTGGCATCAGGGGCAGAGGCTAACAGAGCACTTTAGCTGCATCTGCCTGTTTGTATAGGAACAGATGCTATCAATCTAATGATGCCATCATGGCCAATCTGGCAGCAACACCTCAGTTCCCTGTGGGGAGTTGTGTCCACTCTGGTACCATAACAGCCCAAAGAGAAACATAATGACCCATCACTCAGTTCACCTTTCACCTCTAAGGAGCTGCCAAACAACACAAGAGTGCACTTTGTGCCCCAAGACCAGATAAGAAATGAAAAGGTATAAGCTGAGCTAATGATGAAGGTGATGAAAGGCTATCTGAAGCCATCTCAATCTTCCACTTCACCCAAGCCTGAGCACGTTCCTGCATCTGTGTAAAAATCTGCTTATCCAGTTTTAGCCTTAGTGTAGGTATAAAATGACACTTCCATCTGCCATCTGTAAGATAGCAGAAGACAAGCTGAATATAAGTATGGAATTTTCTATAAAAAATTATATTAAATGAAAGACCTTGTCTCTATTTCACAAATCTGCTTAGATCCAGGCAAATATCAAGGTAGGTTTATTAACTGAGTATTGGTATGATTATTAATTCAAAGGAAAAGTTACTGATTTGTGTGGATAAATGAGCAATAATAATAGTTCAAAACTTTACCTTCTTATTAATCCCTGTCAAATATAATAAAATATAGATGCAAGCATAAAAAACGATTATTCCACTACATATGATTTAATCTGTTATATAGAGGGCATCAGGGGGAAGAGTGTTTCACACGACCTTTTAAAGTGGACAACCTGAGCTTGAGCTCTCATCTTAAGGTCATCTTGAGGAAGGCAATAAATACCTATCAGCTTGCTCAGAGTCAGTTTGACCTCTGACCTGATGGAATTCGCCTGCAGGTATAAAGAATAATCTAGACTATAGTTTGAAACTTCCTTTCCACTTCCATTGCAAACTTTTCTGAAGTTCATATTTTTTGTTATTTTATTTTTCTAAACTCCACCAACCCCTCTTAACCAGTAGCAGAAAACCAAATAACCTTGATTAATAGTTGCATATATGAGTGTGTGTTTATGTGTGCTTTCCATGAGACACTCTCTGCAGACTTTCTCTTTCACTGTGGGAATAAGTTGCTCCACTAACTTGCACGGATTGTCTTGCCAGGCAGCATGCGCTGATGTCATGGGAGGCGTTCCCTTTCTTTACGAGCGCAGCCCTGTGATCTCTGGTGGAGATCAATTAGCTGAGCAATCAGCCCGCCCCGTGCTTTTGTGTGAGTAACTGCTCGTAAACCGTTCGGTTGCCTGGCGAACGGGGAATGCACTGCCTCAACATAAACAGCCACCCAAGTCAGCCTGGCCAAAGTAGCACTCCGAGCTCCTTCACAGTGCAGTATATGTCATTAGGTAATGCAATGTGACATCAGCTCACGCAATGCACCATTAGAAAATGAAATTTAAGATTAGCTGGTAATAGCTGTGTGTGGGCCACGGTAATGACCTGTTAGTGATGACTCTAGCAAGAACAGTAGGCTTCAATAAGGCAGGTTGATCTGCATACTAAATGTACACAGTCATTACTACACATAACATTTATCTGAGTTATACTGTGTTGCATATTAGATACGTTCATAATGTACTGAATGTGCAATAATAAGTACAGTCAAAACATGCCACACATNTAGGCTTCAATAAGGCAGGTTGATCTGCATACTAAATGTACAGACTCATTACTACACATAACATTTATCTGAGTTATACTGTGTTGCATATTAGATACATTCATAATGTACTGAATGTGCAATAATAAGTACAGTCAAAACATGCCACACACTCTACACGGCATGTGAGCCTACCATGAATCCTTTTACAAATAAAACAAAAGACCTGACATTTTATAGCAGCAACATTGTGTAATTGTGCAATCAGTAATGACCAGAGTTATTCACTCCTCTTTCTAAACAGTCGCTCCGAGGTGGTGCCAACGACAACACACCCTCTCTTATGAATAATAATGCATAATGGCCAGCATATCTCAGCCCATTTATCCTCTTGTTGCAGGGTTGGGAGCGGTCCAGGAGAGGCGGGAGTGGGCGTACTGCTGGTTCAGTTTGCTGGAACGTATGCCGTGTAATTGCATCAATCCAGTTGAAAAAACTCGCCTGGGACCTTTGATGCATGTCACCCGTTTTCTATCAGCCATTTGTCTTGTTTTTCTATACTGTAAACTTGGTAATAAAGCAACAATACCACGAGAAAATGAGAAAGAATAGCACAAAGAAAAAGGGGGGAAAAGGGTGTGTAAAGGAGAACATGTACTTTCATGTTATTATTAGTTGTTTTTTTTACTTAGCTTTTCCTCAGATGTCCATGCCTGTTCTCAAGGTCTCTCTCACACCTGATCCTCCCTACATCCGAGGTCATGTGTTTATATGTAACATTAGGCCAAATCTTGAAACAAGTTCATTTATCAAAAGTGAGGTTTGCTTCCTGAGTGACCACTGGAGGAAACAAGACTGGACTTAAAATGACCAATTAAAGCATAAAGCTGATGGATTGGTAAAGGAACATCCTGCTGTCACTGGTTGGCAGGAGCTTGGGGCGTTAACTGAGGAATACTTCCNTGTGTGTGTGTGTGTGTGTGTGTGTGTGTGTGTGTGTGTGTGTGTGTGTGTGTGTGTGTGTGTGTACGCACGCTTATATTTGTGTGTGCGTGAACAGACAGGCAATTGCGTCATGCCTGCTGTGACTCTTGTTAAAATATCCTCTTGAGTAATAAACTCATAAAAGCTTATTAATTTCTGATATATCTGTGTGTTTTTGTTTAATGCTTTGTATATTTTCATGAATGAACCAGCGAGGTCCCATAGTGTAAGGTGTGGAAACAGGCTGACAGGATTGCTGCTCCTTTCCTTCCTCCAAGTTTATTTCCTCAATGTTATGGGAAAGGTGATGAAAAGGTCTACAGTCATTAGGCTTGATAAGCAGATTCTGTTCCCTCTAATCTGTTTCTAAAGGAAGTTTTTATTGTATGTGTATAGACGCATTGCATGGATACTAATGTGTTTTTCAAAGCAGCAGGCCCTAGCCTCTCTTATTTCAGTCATATCCTCACAGACCTGTCAGATGACCTCAGCTGCCCCGTTATCACAATCTGTCAGTGTTCCAAATACTGTATGTTCATCTGCTCGAATTTGCTTTCGTACCACCAGTAGCAGAAGCGAACCACTTCAACTATCCATTACTTTTAGCTATGGAGTTGCAAAGTGGGCGGTGCTATTTCGGGCAGCCCTAGTTCAGAAAGTAAAAGTTGCGTTATGCGATATGACTCACAGTTGGAGGACTTCTATGGCTTGAGCCTCCATGAAACTCTCCCAACTGAATCGTCCAAACAAAACATGAACAACAGCATTAAAAAAAAATAAACCTGCTTCTTTGATAAAATGGTGAGCATAAAGCTTCTATGTATAAAAAAAAAAAACTTTGAGGGAGGAGGTACACTATGTGCATTTTTGGCAAGAAACATCCAATTGCTAAGCTTATAATTCTGTTTTATGTTCCCCACTTATGGCAGGTGGAAGCATAAGTATTAAGAAAACTGGCAATAAAATCTTCGGCGATCAATTTTTTTGTTCATTCATTGAACAATAAAACATTTTGAATTTGCTACCACTCTGACTCACCACTCTGACTTCCTCTTCACAGTAAAGTCAGCCATGGCTCATGGGTATTATAGTATTCAGATCCATCAGTCATGTTGAAATTGGCTCCAAAATAAACCTATAGGATGTTACATTATCTGGGTGAGTCCTGTGTTTCTATGTTAAGTAATATTCATATACCATTGAAAAACCTGAGATGGGAATACATAATGAGAAAGCGCTTCCTGAAAGAATGGCTCTATTTCACCACTGCTATTTATTTGAACTGTTTATCCGTAACTTTTAGCTAGCATTTCAATTGTTTTTAGGGCTAATTTTCAGTTCACAATCTATATGCACAATGATATTAGCTTGTTAAATGCCATGTTATTAGCTACCCATTCCTTTGCATATATTTTTATTTACTCTACCAAGATTGCTATACATTCATCATGACATAGAACATATCATAAACATCTCTTCTGCTGCTAAGATCTTCATAATTGTCTAATACTTTAACATTCAGTGGACAGGCTTGACATTAACAAGTCTTTGTGCTGTTAAAATGGGATGCAGGAGCTCTTATTGGAAGTTTACTTAGCATGAAAAACAAGGTTAGTAGGTGGATAGGATGGTATGACATATAACATAAAATGTGTGGGTAGTTCTGTCTTTGGTGGCACCATATAATTTCAGGTCCAGTCTTTGAAACAAATCATCTAAATTACTGTAAATGTCTTAGTTGTTGTATCTTCAGTCAATTTTGGTTTGAGTGTTGATACACTTGAGAGACATTTGAAAATAAGCCACTTATCCTTACTGTAATTACCTTGAGGCTGACCTGAAAGGTTAACAGTAAACCTGACATAGCATAAAAGCAGCATGATTGAGTTTGTGGTCAGGAGGGACGCTCTCCAGACTAAACCTGTACTAAACATCTAAACAAGTCCAGGTTGCTGTGAGACCGATGTTAGGCTGAAGTCCAATTCTTCCCCACAGAGCAGGAAGGTTATTTTAACACTCCGGCACGCGCATTCGCTGCTGTGTTCGCCCATGCAGAGGGACTAAGGGAAAGAGGCAGGAAGCCACTAGGCTGTAAATCATAAAGCTGAGGTGACAATCCATCGTTCTTGCGGCATGTTTATTGTGCTTCTCTCCTGTTTTCTCCACGGGCCTATTTATAACAAGCCACATCCCCATGTCAAAAATATGTCTCCTCTGTGAGATTGCATCAACATTAACCCTATATCTCAACAAGAAAGTGCTTTTTTTCCCCCTCCAATTTATATCCGCTAAGGTGTAAATGGAAAGAGACCAGGCAAAACAAAGCACTGGCGGCTCTTGCAGAATTCATTTATAGTGACTAGCATTACATATAGTTAGATGTGAGACTCCTTGCATTAATATAGGGTGTGCACTCTACACAAATCAAAGCAGGTGTTAAGCTCATAATGTGACTTAACAGAGAAAGTCTGAGGAACACCTCAGGAAAAAACGGCACATGATGGTCATATTTTCTCCAGATAGGTAGGAAAAAGTTAGGGAATTAATAGTTAATGATTGTTTTTATGGAAACACTGAGAGGACATTGCAAAAGGTTTTTATACCACCACACTCATTTTTATCCCAAAGTTTGTGCTGGTTGCTAGGTGGCTTCCAGGACATGGTATTGAGCTGAAGAGGAAAAGGCTTGGTTCTTCCTGAAACACACAAACCGCTGGCAATCTTAGGAGGAACCCAGTGAACCTTCAACTATATGATTAAAGAGTAAAACAAAAGCTGCGCAGAGCCTTGGATTAATAAACACATCTAGTTTGAGTGACCTTTGCTGTCAATCAACTCATCTAATTCAGCACTTTCACTTACGACAGAGTAGCTTTAAAGGGTCACCTCGCTAATTCATATCAAGCTCAGGTTACTCATCTTGGGGAGTACTACTCAGCTGGTGAAAACGCTTGTATGATGTCATCTGTGTCTCTGAAGGGAGCTTTCCAAAGTTTAAAAAGACAGAGGATTTCAATTTAAGCTTACTTTAACTTAAAAGACTTAAAATTCACAAAAAAAGTGAGTCTGTGGCAAGAATATGAAAGACATGGGTGTGAATCAGGCAGGTAGGATTTAACAAATGACTGCATTCAGTTCCATTGTTGGAATTATATGATCAAGTGTTTTAGGCGCCATGAAAGTGAGGATATCACAACCTCTACTCTGCCCTATTCTGCTGTACCTACTCAGTGTGACTTGTCCATTGTTTAGGTGTTTTCAGATCTGTTCCTGTCACTTCAGAACATAAAAACCTGCTTTAACAGAGGCCAGGCACTTCAGGACTGTTGTACATCACAGTATAATCTAACATGGTTTTTGGGTTCACTATTCTGAGGTCATTCTTTTTCCCAGCTGCCTGCCAAAGTGGGAACCAGATACACCGCGTTATCTCCGATTTGCTATCATGAGAAATTGAGCCTTGCTGTCTGTGTAAATAAACCACATGTCACATACACAACACACACACACATATACACAGATGTGTGCGTGCTACAAGCTGTTTCACATTGCCTGAGTTTACATCACACAGTCAGCACCCAAAGTTTCAAGAGAGGAAACTGTCTGATATGCTGCATGTCTCTGATAGAGCTCAGTCAATCGGGAGAGAAAGGAAGTCACTTTCCACTGTTTGGTGTGGGCTAGTGAAGGTGTGGTACGCCATCTGCTCCACAGTAGCCGTGGTGACCTAGACAAGCAATGACGAAAGGATGGGAACAGGCGGACTGCTCTGTCTACATGCCCACTCATGACTGGAAGAGTTATGGAAGACTGGAAGGCGGTATAATCCTCCTGCCGGTAGATGATCCCATGTTCCCAGTCTGCCTGAATCACATACACACAAACACATCGTGTGCAAAGGGAGGATTGCAATTGATGAATCCCTTTGGTTTTCTCTCCTCTGAGCAGACGTGGAACCCTGGGATATTTATAGTCATTCAGGGACCGACGTCTGGTAGCCAGCGTGCTCCCTTCTCCTCTATCTATCCTGCTGGATATCCCCTCAAATCCAATAAGTGGTTCCTCATTCTCTCTCTAAGAAGAATTGGTCGCTGGGGTATGTGAGAGATGGAGGCAGAGCACAATGGGATGTAGAAATCCATTATAGAGAAACTACTGGAGAGGCCCAAGCAGAAGTTATATGGAAAAATAAATACGAAAAGGGAACCAACAACTCCATTTCCTTCTTAAAGCGAGCTTATTATGTCTACACTTTGTTTGCTTTAAAGAGTTCTGGAGATAAGTGGCTGTTAATGTAAAGAAAAGTGCAGTAATTAGCAACTAACATTCCTGATGCTCAGTGGAGGATTAAACGGCAGTCACATTTGATTTAAATAATGTTACTGAGTTAATACGGGTGAATGGGATACCAAAAAAAAAGCAGACAAGAGGCTCCAAACTGTTAAATATTTACCTAAAAGTGTAAGATTGCTCCAGCAGACTTACTGTAAGTGTCATCCTAACAGGGATTGAGAATTTATTCTGCTATAATTGATCCAGTTGTCAGTTGTTGTCTTTGTCTTCTAGTAAAAAGAGTCCTGTGTGGACAGCGCAGCAGGGAGGATAGTATCACAGCCAAAGGAGCTTAGCTATGCCTCCACTGCAGAGTTCCTTAATGCCTTTTTTTGGGGGGGTGGAGGGGTAAGTGGCACTGGGGGTAAGTTGGGTAAGTGACACTGAGGACGTGTGTTGTGTTCTGTCACTGAGCTGGCTGTGTCGGGTGGCAGCGCAGCAGGGGATCTGGCCGGAGGTCTGAAGCGGAGCTGCGGAGCGTGTCACTCCACTGGCCCATTAATCATTCCCAGACTGCCCTGCTTCAGCACCTCAAAGGGGACTCGATGCGCACGCACTAGGTGGTCCTGATGCCACCCTGGAAGCCCCCACCCGAGACGTCCATGTAGACAGACGGTGGACACAAATGGATTCAAGCATCCACACATACGCAGCAAGCATGTGCGTCCATTCCATCTTGGCAATGGTCACTATGTGGAGCCCCATGAACAAATCAAAATAAACAACCAAGAAAACAAACAATTTGAAATGTCCCAGGCATTCAGGATCCACTTAGTGCATCATACAGTGTTGTCTGTGGTGTCTAAG
>JANJYP010093483.1:0-35096 GCA_024605115.1 Rastrelliger brachysoma | reverse complement strand
TTATTTTTCACATCTGTCACAAAACAACCCATCACCAATTATACTGAAACACAAACATGGTCGGTTTCAAATTTGTTGGTTACCTCCTGTAAAGAACATGGTGGGGCATCTCAGAATCAAACTAATCAAAGCACCTCAAAAGTAGAAACTGAATGAATATATTGACAAACACAAAAGTGAGGTGCTGTTATGAAATAAACAAGTCTGAGATGTGTCAGTAGTAAAATTGTGTATTCCATTTAAAAGAAAACACAAAAAATGTGTCCTTTTGACAAACATTTATGAATTTCACATTACTTTTGCTTTACTGGTTCATCCTACAAAAACTGTAAAACACATGTTACAATGATAATAACAGGTTTTTGCAACACAAAGTATTTAGACAAAATATAAATAAAATATAGTAATGCATGATTGAAAGAGGGCAAATAGAAAAGCACAAATCTCAGCTATTTCAAATTGAATTTGCTCTCTTGAAACACAGACATTTTCTCTTTTCAGGGAAGCAAAGCAGGGCTACTTGAAACCCTGTTTACAGCACCCAGATCTCAAATTGACTTGCTAATGTTAACTTTTATTCCGTTGCCATGGGTTACCATGTCGTGTGATTTGACACCGAGCTACAGACACTGCTGATTAGTAGCATCCAGTTCTGTCCATCTCTGTGCATCACTGAACCATCTGGTCATTTATTCACTAATAAGCCCCTAATGGCCCAAATATTCAGCGGCCTGTCATTGTGACATGGCAGAAAATGCCTACATCTTTCAACTCGCCTTGACACGTTGCTTGTTTCACATCAAAACTCGTCATTTACAGGAGAGAAACTCAGAGGGGTAAAAAAACTTGACCTAATCTGCAGTGTTAACACTAAGGCAAGGAGCTTTGTTATCTACTAGACTGACTGAAAGGATGTTAATGCATTCATCCTTCCCCACTTCAAGATCTTCTTTTCTACCACAGGGAGAGGGATATGAGTGCTGTCAATAGGAATTTGATTATGCACACATTGATTCTACGCTCAAAAAGGAGAGATTATGCACAGCCCAGACTGTGAGATGCTGTGAGAGAATGCAACATGCACCTCATGGTTCTGCAGTGTGTTCACGTCCGACCTATCATTTGTCGCCAAAACACTGACTTTTCGCCATAAATATTTCCAGATGAACAAAGCCAGCTGGGTTTGTAATTGCTGACATGCAACAATAAATTTAACCTTTCCTGGGACGCTGGTGGCAACCAATTAAGTAGCCACTGAATTAAAAATATCCTCAATTATCTGTCTCATTATGGCTTTGTTGGTCGGCGTGTACAAAGAGCAAAGAGCAAAGACAATCAGCTATATAAACAAGTTTCCACTGCCATTCATGTTGAATATTTACATTTCAAGGATTAAACTTGATGGAAATAAATAGAGTTTATTAACAGAAATAAACCGGAATGTGTGACAAAGGCAACGTATGCCTCTATTAGTTTTGATCACTTATTTGGTGTTTAAGAAAATAGGAGGTGTCCAAAATTGCTGTAAACAAATTAATACAAAATCTAAATGAAATCTCAAAATAGCCCTGTTCTCTATTATGTCTGACCAGAGTGTGAATGAGCTTCATGTTGACCGACTGGTTGCAGAACCTCTCTGTCAACTTAACTAGCAGCCCAGGATGGTGTGAATGTATACTTAACTCCCTGTCACTTAGCAAGGCATGCACCCTGAGTCTCCATCAAGACGAGCTAAGTAAGATGGAAGACGAGCAGGCTTTGGCTGGAAAGGAGACGGGAAATGCCACCTTTGGTGAACTCGCCAGGGACCGAAATCTCTCAGACTTATTTGAATGTTGTGCTAAGGGTGAGAGGATACAGAGTGTGTGTCTTTCACACAGTTAATATAATTTCTATTGTAGAAATGTTAGGGTATGGCTGTTTGAGGGATTTGCTTCATACTTGAAGCATTCACAGGAAAATCCCTATTCTACTTCATCTTTTCCCCGTTTAAATCTCCTGCCATGCATTGGCATTGCAAACTACGGTGCGAGCAGAGGAAATCAAATCATCTATGTCTTAAACCATCAGGCTTCATACAAAAATAAAGTTGAAACAAAAGGCATTGATACAGGAAAACAAGGGGAAAATGTTTTATGTATGCAGTGCAGATTCAGGACTGAATACGAAGCAGAGTATACTTTTAGTCCCCTTTTTTAACACTTCTAATTAGCCAAAGTATTCAAATACAAACAGTCTGGCCTGTCTGATGGCATTGCAGCTCTGCGGTCTAATTCATGTAAACTTGTTCCATTATATAGGCTGCTGAGGGTATCATTAAGGTTTGGCTTGGTTTTGGGACTGTTTTAAAGCAAACCTACAATAAAGCAAAGCCAGCTCATCTCATTTGCTCCATGTGTTGGATGTGTATTCTAATGAACAGCTTACAACAATGCGACCTGCCAGTGCAAATAATTAACCTTAAGTGAAACCAATTACATACTTTTCTGCCATGGTGGAAGCCTCCAAAAGCAATCATGTATGGCTTTCTGTAGGAATGTTTTTGCTGATAAAGAAACTAAGTAGAGGATCCTGGGCTATTCTGTAGCAACAAATGAACACTGAGAAGTCTCTTCATGCTCAGAGAGATATCTAAAGAGAAAGAAGATAAACAACAATTATACTGCTCTCCCTGTCAGCACAGCATGCCTTGGGTCAGTCCATTAGAGATCACTGTTTGGTGCACTCTTGTGCTAGAATAAGAAGTGCACCCGTTTGCGGCCAGGCTTTTGACTGGCAGTTGGGACCTGGAGACTGTGTGTGTTGTGAGCTGCCTGTGAATGCAGAAAGGGGGGGGGGGTGATATCCAGACATAAACTTCTGCTGTCAGCATGGGCAATCATGGCACTTCATTGTCCAGCAGCATCATTACAATATGGTTATCATCTGAGCTTGAGTCTGACACCTTCTCCAGGACCTCTCCAATCACCCCCATAGTAGGCTTCAGTACCAGGCAGTCAGGGCAAATCTCTGCTTTGTGCTTGTCTGCCTTAATAGACTGGATGTCACTTCTGCCTGTGGAATGTGCCCGGTCTTCAGCTGTCAGTCAGAGGCGCGGGTGTCAGGCCGGAGCGTGGCTGGAGCCGTCTGGATTAGAGGGTAGTTACCATAGCTGTCAGATTACTGACAGCCTGACACCCCCTCTCCCAACTTCCTCTTATTGTTTCTTTGTTTCTCTCAAACATCCTCCAGATGGGAGAATTACTAACCAGANAGAGACAGAGAGAGAGATGGTGAGAGAGAAAAAAGGGGGGAGGGGTACAAAAGCCAAAGCGGGTTTTAAAAGTTCTATGCCACGTTAGCTTTGTGATGAAGTAAAGCGTGCTCGGTAGATTCCCATAGAGAGAGAAAGAAAAGAAGAGAGAGGAAGAAAGAGAGAGCATTACACCTATTCCCACCTCTCCTTGTTATCTTTGGTATTCATGTCAAGATAGGTGATTGTGTTGGTCATTAGTGTTTCTATACCCAACAGAGTATCTTAGTTAGTACCTTTGAGGAAAGCTTCATCTTCATTGAATATTCACCTCTATGACTGCACCTGTCTCATTCATCTGAAGAAATGTTGGAAATGTTCTGTAATTTCTCTTTCGTTTTTAAGACAAATGAAGTGCCTTAATGTGGATATGTAGACAGGCATGATAAAAATCACTTAGATCCTCTAACCTATAATGAATTATGGAATCATTCTGTGGTTTCCAGAAGTATTTTAATGATTGAAGAAACTGTGGGTAGGCTACGGGTCAGCACTTGTCTTTACATTTTTCATCTCTCTCATTTCAGTGACCCAGTATGGGTGACACTGTCATTCTGCTGTTTAAATGAGCACTGGACTGAAGCAGACTCTACATTAGAGAGTGAGACGACCACATCTCAGTGTCTGCTTGGCTTTCCATTTTAAAAAATGGACAGCGGGAAAAGGAAATTCATTTCAACATGAAATAACATTTTATTTCAAACATTTAAAAAAAAATCCATGGTAAGACTTACAGGAAGCAATCTTGATTTTAAAATAAAACAACTTCCAAAAGCCCCAAGCAGTGAACTTCAGAAACAATTACATGGATGTAAAATGAAAGGAAATGAGGTGTTATGTTTGTAAAATACAGTGATACACTACTTCAGCCCCTGGCCGTCGGAGTCTACCATAAAAATAACCGAAGGCAGATTACAGTTTGCCCTGACCTCCAATCTCCTCTAACAAGCCCGACTACTAAAATCAGCTGCGCCGTCATGTACGGGTAAAGATAATGAGGGCGGCTGCCTGAGGAGAGATCGAATGCAAAACAATTATAGTTAGTTACAGGAGCACAGGTTAATATTCTCTCATGTCCCTCTTCTTACGCATTCCCTTTTGTCCAACATCAATCTTAATGAAAGTTATGAGACCTGTCCGCAATGATAAGCAGCCACTCAGGCGTACTCTGTGTCAAGGCTCCCACATTATGCCTCCCATTCAGCCTATGTTTTGCATAGCCTAAAGCATCTATTAAAATCCCCTTGTAAAATTCATAAAACAAAAATGTAGTGGGTCAAGTCTAGAGGGAGCCAAAGTAAGCTGCTTATTAGCAGGGAGTCGAAAACACAGATCCAATTACAGATCCTGAACAAGGAGCACTAAGAATCAGCATTGGGGAATAAGTATTTTCCTTTTCTCTCTCCTTCAATTGGCCTAGGTGCAGAGGAGAGAGAGAGAGAGAGAGAGAGAGAGAGAGAGAGAGAGAGAGAGAGAGAGAGAGAGAGAGAGAGAGAGAGAGAGAGAGACAGAGAGACAGAGAGACAGAGAGAGAGGTATCAGAGAGCAGGATCCACGAATGGTAATTACAGTGGGAGTGTTTAGTGCATGAAGCTAGAGTTGGAGCCATTCAAGTACAAACTCATGTAAATCTTCACTTTGCCTCAGATAGTAAATTGGTCGGGTTTAAGAGGAATCCCAGAAGGAGAGGAGGAGAGGGGCTGCGCCGAGAGGAGCCATGAGCTCCAGAGATATGTAAAGAATCTCTGTCTGGAATTTAAAGGGCTACAAATTAGACCAGACATTAGCCTTTTTCTTTTACAGAGCCAGCAGAATGTGAATGAAACAGAATAAATAACTATAAGACGGCTTTTCCCCCCTTCTTATAAGATGACATTAATCCTTTCATGTGCAATGACAGCTTACAGGGTTTGACCCTCTCCCCTGACAGCCATATAAAGCCAGGAGATTTCTTAAGATTCCACCAAGAACAAGCTTCTGTTAATAAGAGGTCCTGATAGAGGTCTCCACCCTACATTTATTATGCTAGTTTACACCAACACCCTATTCAACATGCTCAACAGATGGCCCTGATTAAAAAGACAATATAGTGAAATTTTATTCCATTTACATGTTTATTTTTAATTTGAACTGTTCCAAATCTGTAACAAGCGGACGACACTTTTACATTTTTTTCATCCTGGGTAGTGAAGGCTGAAGTGTCTCTCAAGCGTACAATAGTGTGAGCATTTGAGCCCTTTGAAAGAAAAAGATCAAAGGCGGCAAGTCCTTCTGCTGCTGCTGGGTTTAAGCTGTAACCAGCACAGACCCTGCTCTCCACATCTCGGATAGCGCATAGTGGTGGGTGGCGAGCTGACTGATTGCCAGGAGTGTACTGTCAGCATCACTCTCTCCACAGAGGACCATGATAGGGACAGTGTGCGGGCAGTCCATGTGAACCCCCATACCAATACTATCAGCTCCGTAGGAACACAGCAGCAGCCTGTACCTCCCATGATGACCTCGGGTGGTAATGTGTTACACTAATAGCCAGACGGGGTAATTCATTTACAGAAATGGACAATCCATCACATTTTTTTCGAACAATAAATTCTACAGCAAGCTAAATGGATTATGTATTTAGTTTTCAATAAATTCCTGCAAAATGATTGAGTGTTTTCAAAAAGAAATCAATAGAAAAAAACTATCGTTTCTGTAAGTGATATTTAGTAAATACATTTCCTGCACGTGATAGATTTTTAAGACAGGAAAGCTTTTTAGGTAAGTATTATGTAATTAAGTGGAAACACCAGTGATCAGTTAAGTAATTATTTTATTAATGTAGTGATAATATTTCTCACCACAAAGTTTTTTAGGTTAACGATGTAAAAAAAAAAAAAATATTTGCAGTGACTCAGTGGACTACTAGGGGACACACCATGTGCTTGTGATGTTGTGATTTCAGGTCTGGCTTGTAGCCTATATCATATGTCATCCCTCCCTTCTCTCTCTCTCTCTCTCTATCTCTCTCTCTCTCTCTCTCTCTTCTTATCCCTGCTATTCTGTGATTCTCTGGTATGCTCTCTGATAAAATGACATGAATGTTGTTATCTCACTTTCCCTAACATATTATATACATTACAGTTGGACACATTGGAGTTATGTCAGGGGCTAAACTAAGTGCAAGGTCTTCGTACTCTTAAATAAATGTTAACACAGTGGTATGAGTTAACAGACATTCCTGTACAATTACCAGCCAGTTTTACACCACTGACATTATCAGAAGGGAACCCACATTACAAATGGTCCTCCTTTTGAAAACAGCAGCAAAGTGGCCACTTTATATTCCATCACCTTAAGATTTTTTTTCCCTCCACCACCCCTTATTTCCCCTCTTTCCAATCAATTTCATCTGCTGCCAATGGACTGATACAAACACAATTTCTTTTTGCGCAGCAGGAAAAGACACAAAGCAAATAAAATCTGCAAGATATGCAGTCCACAACAACATCTGCTAGTCAGCGTATGCAGATTAATTGGAAGTCTTTGTACTGTGATTTCAGTTGAGTGCAGTTTGACTAACATCTTAACCTACTTAGTGCAATTAGTGCTTCATTAGAGAGGCTAACTAACTATTGCTTCTCTCCATAATGATGTGCAAGAGTGTAGACATAAAAGTACATAATCAATGGTTTCCAATTACTCCACAAGTGCAACCACTATTTCAAATAAACTGGATAATAATATAGAGCCATTACAAAGTCTAAGGTAGCAGAACCATTTAATTGCAGTGTAGTTCTTCTCAGCTTCAAGATTTTTTCACACTAATGAAGTGTCATACAAAAAAAGGCTGTATTGATTTTTTCACCACATAGCCTCCACCACAAATATGTAATTATCCTTTTTATATCTGGCAGGGGATTAAAGTAATCTATAGTATCTAGCCTTTGCGCCTCCCTGACAGGGTTGCGTGGGGCTTTTACCCTTTTCAAAATATGCAGCTTTTTGATGAATGAACTTTAGACAAAATGCTGTTCTGTTCTATATTGTTTTGTCTAAAAACCTGTATTCTGAAGACATCATGCAGCATGTACAGCTGCCTGAGCTTTCAGTACACAATCATGGCATTTCAAGCCCTGTCATCTATGAGCCAGGCAGTTAGAGCTAACCATCAGCTAACACACACATACACATACGTGCACACAGACAGGCTCCACAATCAAACGGCTCCACACTGAAACAGAAAGAGTCACACAATTTCACACGCTCACACAATTGTCTTTGGAGATCTTTGTGAAGCTGTGAGCTCAATAGAATTCATCACAGCTGGTTAATAAGGTTAATTTAATCCAATAATGTGTCCATGAAAATCACTACTTCCTCTGGTGCACCACACAAAAACTCCCTGCTGTTCACTGTCAAATACACAACACATCCACACTCATCCTCAGGCTTCACATAATAACAGCCTAGTCCATTTAAACTTTAGGCTTGCTACTCTTCTCCCTCCCTTTCTCTTTCTCTCTCCCTCTCTCTCTTTCTCTCCCTCTCTGTCTGTCTTTGCGTCTCCAGACCTGAGATGGACGAGCAACCTTAAGACTACCCCACGCTGGGCTGCCCTTCACGATAATAAAAAGCCATTACCTTGACCGCTGACACGAGGCCAAGTGTGAGGGTCAGAGTGATATTTATTGATGAAACTCTGAGCTCCCAATCTGCTGCACTCAGTGCGCATCATACAGCTGTCAGCACAGACAGGGATCAGGCAGCATGATGGCCCTCGACATGGCCCATCTATAATTTATGAACTACACAGAAAACAACCAGGAGACAACAGAGAAGCCCCGGCTGCCCAGGGATTACCCTCCAGCCCAGCTAAAGAGATCTGAACGAGAACCATCTAAGGGCCACAGTGGGCCACGCTGATATGGGGCAGCAGGTAAGCACAATAGCTAGTGTTCCATATTCAGAGGGGTCTCACCGGGATCCATCTCTCTGGAGGACACTGTTGTGAATAATATAATAGACAGTGTTTACAGTGGGGATGTAAAGTGAGTGCGCTGGTGCATCACACACCCCAGCACACTTCAGCTGAGCCCTGTAAATGAGCTAACAGAGGGGCAGAAGATGTAAAGATTCACACTTTATTCTACAAAAAGCTCTGGGACAACCCAGCGGCAAAAACAGTGGAAGATGACCATCACTGAGTGAAGGCACTTTTTTATTTTAAGTTTTAATATCATCATAGTTGTAGCTGTAGAGGGGTCAAATGTAAGACTACAACTAACAATTTAATTTGGTGTAATTTTTTTGCCCAATTTTTCTGAACTAATTAAATAATTACCTGAAAAAAGTTTTCCTGAAAAACAAAACCTGTTCAGTTTTTCTCAACTTACAAAGTAAGCTAACTCAAAATCTGGACTGCAGTAACATGAGCCACTGTAATTACACTGAGGACGGCCTCTGAGCAAGGCGAAGGTCCTGAAAGATATATATACGTGCTTTCTTTAGTGTTCCTCCAGTGTTCTTTTATGAACAGGACAGTATTTTTCTCTCATATTTGACCTATTGAAAGTTGTATTTTGGCAGTAGGTTATCAGGTAAATCCTAAAGATCGCTGGACCACTTGTTCTCTAACAGCATTAAAGTTGAGTCATCTCACTTTATCTGTTGGTGGAAATTGCAAACTAAAATAACCTCTTAGTGTCTGGTGCATCTGTGTCATCTGTTTTGGGGATTTTGATGAAACATTTTTCCCTGTCCTGAAGCAACAAAACCACTAACAAAACATGCATCTATATTACTTCTCTTAGTATTTCCAAATGTTTGAAGCCAAAACCAAAATAAAATTAGATTCAGCTAAATAGGTAGGATGTGTATGAGAGATTATCACATTAAAAACTTTTCTCAGAATTCTGAAATGATTATCTCATTAATTCAGAAAAACAGGACTTTTTTTCTCGAGTGGTTACATCACGCCTTTGTATTTTCTGAAAAGTCACAGTTTCGTATAGCCCAAGATGATGTCTTTAGATTTCTTGTTTTATTTAAGCAACAGTCTAAAACTACAAATAAATTCAGAATACAGTGATATAAAGTGATTTTTGACACTTGAAAAATTAATTGAAATCAAAATAGTTGTTGATTATATTTCTGCCAGTCTGATTGTTTCAACTCCAGTTAAAAGTTGGCAAACTTGTGCTTGCAAAGTAGTCGTGAAAGGAAGTTTTGGCTGTTGTTAGCAGCTGTGATGCTAACCATAGTAAGTGATAAAACCATCTAAGAAATTAATGAAAATGAACAACTTAAAATAGCATTTTTGCTTAAGTTACATCATCTGTCTTTGTTCTTGTTAATTATTATATCTGTTATTAACAAGAAAAACATGGGTGACAGTCAATAGGCAGGATTTTTTTCTAACTCATTTCAGAAACCTCTTTTTTTTACACTGGTGTATTTCAGTATTTTTTCCTTCTTATTTTAAATCCCCTTTGACAGTTCTTTGTGGAAAACTTTAATTGCAAATACAATTCTGGCCCATTTTTTTAGCACAGGGGTATTCTGTCTCCATTCTTGAATTCCCACCCAGATCAAATGCAATCCTTCATCGGCCAATTTCCCTGACACTTTATTTTTATCCTCTGAATTCATCTTTACATGCTGCAGACAGACATATATTGTTTCTGATCAATAAAAAACCATATAATTGAATACTGCTGCATCCCAAATGAAGCCCTCATTTACCAAGCTTCAGTAAACAGGCTGGATTCTTTGCCTATCTAACACTGACATTTCAGAATTCAAACACATTCAGGGCAGTGTCAGTGCACAGAGCTTCTGTATCCCACTTAGGCTCTCTTTTCAATATGGAACTATCTCCACCCAATAAATTATTCTGGGCATCTCCAAAGCCATTACACATTTATTTTGATCTCGCATCATAATTCACAGCTTGGCGCACAATGCATTTTCTCAAAATGCATGGTAATTCCTTGGTGCAGAGCAAAGTTATGATTCATTTATACTGGAGTGACAGCATAATGCAGAGACGTCAAAATCCATTAAACTGTTCAATGTCTTGGGGTTTATTTTTAGATCCAATTGAGATTTAACTGATGGTGAAAAATATACAGTCAGGTGTGTTTACCTCACCTTTAGAGAGAATGTGTTATGGTTCCAATTAATTTGTTATTCCTGTCACTAAAAGCATTGTCTATGTCAAAACTGTCACAGCACTCTGGGCTTTGTTTTCTGGAGAATGGCATTTAATTTCAACACATACTTTCATAACTATGCTCATTTAAAAGGCGTGCATTTTATTTAGAGCCACTTAAGCTAAATACATGCTGATTTGATTGCTCATCACAATGGCATATTGCAAAATTGCTAGCTGTTGCCTTGACCACTGAGCTAGTAAAATGATCATCCGCAGTTTAAAAGACATTCAATTATCTTATGGGCGCCTCCAGAGATAGGTGTTGAGAGGAAGGTTCTGCAGTTTGAGTGGATGCTCAATGGCATTACTGTGTACATAATGCTACCATTTAACACTGTTACCTTTGTGTTAATATAAGTTCATAGGCCTTTACTGTGCAGTGTCAATGTAAGCATATATTTTTCAAAATGATACATTTCATTGGCATAGCGCTCAAAGGAACCATCTGGCCAATACAGTGTCATTAAACTGTTCAGTGAAGGTGTAGATCATTTATTGGTGTGGTTTATTTTGTATTGTTTGAGTAGATATTTTTTATATTTTATTTCATTGTATTTTAAAAGGAAATGTTCAGTGAATAAAAAGAAAGAGTATAAATAAGACATCACATGTAACTCTGTTGCCTACCTGTGCGTACCAGTCTGCAAATTACATTGTGCAGTAATTGTAGACCCACAGTGCTGTGGTCTCATTGTATGAAAGCCCAGAAGTGCACTGAGTATGGCTAGCTGCTCACTGTCTGAGATGGGGAGAGGCAGGCAGGAGGGATTTTTTTTCTTTCTTCTACAAGGATTTTTTTGTGTGCAGTTATGGTCCATCATTATTAAATGTCTCTTGTTGGATGGGAGAGGCGCTTTATCAAAAACAGCCATTCATCAGGCGCTGTGCAAGACAGCTCACATCTGACCTCTGCGGCAATAATGCCGCATCAAGTAGGCCAACTACCTAGTTTAGCGGCAGAGCAGGGAGCAGGGGCCGACTCCAAGATTAAGTGCGCTGTTTCAGGTTTTCATTCCCAGGGGGTCTGCTGGCTGATGTTGTATTGATTGCAAAAGTTTACCAGTAAGTATCACAAACAACAATAGCCAGGTCAACGATCGGTGATGCCTGAACTGCTATTCCCTCAGCGAGGGGCTACACGTTCAGGGCTAAAGCACTGCCATCATCATGGCTGTGTGCAGGGTGCAGAGAGGGCTCTCCTGAGCTGTGGGGAAGAGAAGTGCACTGGCTGTTCCTACTGACATTTAGGAAAGCGATATGTCAGTGTGAAATGAGCGAGCGTGAGATAATTATAAGCCTTTGCATTATAAAAGGCTGCATCGACAAACTGTCGGATCGGCCTTCCACAGAGGCACCCAGCGCCGTTAGGCACTCCTGCATAGGCTACTCCTCATCCCATTTAATGGTTTGGTAATTTTTTTTAACATCCAATGTAAAGATCCCCCATCTTTCTACACACATCTGTGAAAGATCCAAGCTTGGCATAAGACAAATGATTCACAGTATCCCCTAATCCTCTATTTCCAAATGACTCACTTCCCATGTTTTGATAGCCTGCCCAAGAAAAGAACTGATACCAATAAGCAATATTTTCTAGATGGAAACTGCAGTGCTGGACTCAAGCGTACAGTAAGTGAAAGGGCTGAGCAGTAAAGAACACGATTCACCCTGAGGCCATCTCCGGCAGGCTGAATGATGGTGCATCCTTGGCCCTGCATGGAGGACAACACACAACTCTCCATCACAGTGCCACCGGACCATTACCCGGGGACTGCAACAGCCAGCCGCACCAAGCAGGCCTCCTCCACTGCCCCATGAAGCTAATCATGTGATTTGATGCAATGACAGAGTAATGACACAGATTGGTGGTGTGTTCAGCTTTTCCCTGCTGGAGGCTACAGAGGAGGTGGTAAACACATGAGACTGCCAGAGCCAGAGATACCACATTACAGAGCAAGTTACAGAACATATCCAAGTACTCTCACAAGTGAAATCAAGATTAATGGTGCTGCTGGGGGATTCTTTTATGTCCTTGAGTAACTATATTTCACTTAATGAGGGACATTAGCCGTAATAAAACTACTCAGAAGTACAAGCCGTTAATTAATGCCTCCACATTACCAGTGAATGAGAATAACTGAGTTGTTGGACCCATTGGACCAAATATAAAGGTGCAATCTGTAGGCTCATAATTTCCACTGCTCTATGCCAATTCATCATTTCAGCCACCGAGATATACCCCCATACTAAATTTCTAAACCGCTATTGTGAAACTTTGATTACTGTGCTGCACATCATTTCTGATTAAACTCATGCTGTCTTCAGCTGGGTTTTAAATTACAGTATTTGTTTACCTCTTATTATTATGTATGATAACAGTGAATGCAATTACTGCAAAGCTGTTTTTTAAGATACTGTGTATGTACTTGATAGTAAATAATCTAAATAGTCAAAAATACATGAGTCTCGTTTAGTTCTTTGTTCTTAATGCGGTCTTATTTTGTGTGTTCTTGCATCAGGCGCTCTAGAAATGGTTTCCAGATTTTCACCAGCCTCAACACCACAGAAATATATCTCACTAACCTCCTGCTAAGAGCACCTTTATCTGGGCTATAATCCTGGCTGTAATGTGCCCTCGTTAGGAAAGCACTGCTGGCCCACACCAGTAGCAACACAGGGAAGGCCTCAGGCACCACTGGAATTAATTACAGACAAAAGCGATGGTGTTTGCAATTGTCATGCCAAATTTATCACTAGCCACTTAATGTGCCTCATCTGAACTGATCCACACTAGCTGAATTGCCCCAGGGCATCTATTCTTCCTCTTCCAAGGGTGGGGTAGCAGTGTTAAGGNGTGTGTGTGTGTGTGTGTGTGTGTGTGTGTGTGTGTGTGTGTGTGTGTGTGTGTACGCATACAGGGAAGTCTGCATCTGCTGGGGGCCTGCCTAAATCCTGGGCTGGAGGCGGTGTGTGCTAACAATGCCCCCAGCAAATACAGCATGTAGAAGTCTATAACACCCCCTCATTCTCTACCCACCCAGCTACGTCTCCAGAGGGAGGTTCAAAGCCAATCTTGACATCTTTAATTCTGTCATTTTTGTGATGATAATCCTTGATGTGCTTGGATGTAGTGTCAGTAGTCATTTGCTCCATACCCAAGTACATCTTTACACTGGTTGAATCAATGAAGAAATCTCACAATATTTTGTCAATAAACATGTGAACAGAACATATGTAGAAGTAGGACTTGAAATAACAATTTTTTTCATTCTTAATTAATCTGCCAATTATGTTCTTGTTTAATAATCTAGAAAATATCAGAAAAACAATGAAAAATATCCATCTATTTCAGATGTCTAAACTATTTGTTTTATCAAGCTTACAGTCCCAAATTCAGATTCATATTTAGTTTGCTAACTAAGAAAACGTACATTTGAAAAATTGTAACCAGTGAAGTTTTGGGGTTTTTGCAAAACAGATCCAACATGAAACCCCTAATTGATGAATCCTTTAGGTTATTATTAATTTCAATTACAGAAGATTAATCAGCTAATCGACATTTTAATAATAATGTCATCCCTAAATGGAAGTTAATAAATAATGTCTGTCATTTAAATAAGCGGTCTTTCATCACTCTGTAAAGTAGAGGTTTATATTATATATCATAATAAGTATTGTGACAATCTCAGCAAAGGTGAAATACAGTTTGCATCATTTAGCAATTTTCTTTAATCCTGTCATTTATATGGCTGTTTATATCAAAAGGACAAAGGCTGTCCCAAATGCACACTTATATATAAGCCACCATTATCTTTCTGCTTGTGTAGCTGAAAACCTAATACCTTAGTTCAATAATAATGCAGAGGGGACAGCTCATTGGTAGCCCAGTGGTACAACAGTATAATAGCTCCAGAGGACTCCCGCCTCTCTAAAACAAATATGCAGGTGCTTCAGTTCAACTTAGGAAAAAATGCAACAAAACATTGTATCCACAAGTGCATAATGTATCATCAACACCGATCGGTTATCAATTAAAGAAAAACGATCTCATTATATTAATGAATGGCTTCAGCTGGTAATAGCCTGTCTCATTGATGTTTGAACAAGGTATGCACCAACCCACCACCCCCCTTACACAGCACAGAGATGCAGAGCATCAGCAGCTGAGAACAGATTTGCAAAGGATGAAGAAAACAAAAAAAAGGAAAAGCAAAGAGAAACTGAAGGACACACCAGGCTAGTCTCAGAGGGACTGCATTTATTCCGGCAATTGTCATGCAAGCCTTGTTGTAAGTAATAATGTGGCCTTTAATGACGGAATGATGGACCTGCCAAACACTGCCTCTGCCATATACTGTCTGCATGTCCCCGCCGTCCGCTTCTCACATACCCATCTGGGACATATTAGCATATCCTCGTCAATTCACAGCCCACTTTAACATAATCCATATTTGTTGGGTAAAGTCCAACAGCAAGCCTCCCGTACAGCGGTCATATGATGCTATGACACACTTCAAGAGCCCGGCCCACATAATGCATGCTTGGGCAGCTAAGCAATTCAGAAATGCAAAATAGCAGGGCATACCGATCCCTACCTTGTACCTAGAGGGACAAATCCCTTTTGGCCAGACATCTCCAGACTGTTACCTTGGTATTCCTCCACAACAGTACTTGTGATTTTTATTCTAAGTGTTCAGGAAAGAGGAGAAAAAGAACAAAAAGGAGTCTGCTGTCATGGCTGGCAGTGAGTGTGTAGAATACATTGAGTTGCTGAGGCATGTCAAAGTATGTATGCTTCACCTATCAGGGAATAATGCCATATTTTGATACACATTTGCTTCGTAAATATTCTTTTTCTTACTCTTTAAAAATGACTGGACTGCGGGAAGAGCAAGCTGAAACAAATCTAACATTAGTCAATATAAACTAGTAATATAAATTAATCCTCAATGAAAAGGAATTCATCTTACTATATTGACCTTTGATTTTTCTGTAAAGGTAATATAGTTCATTACTATGTTATGTAATATATTTATGTAAGCTTACACCAGCACCTACATAAAGCAAATGACAAGATAAATACAGTCATGGTAAATAAGGTCAAAGGGATATCATTTACTCCCGAATGCACATGGCTAATAGCTGATTTTTTTTGAGTCATTTATTAAAGAGCAGGACAATCATTATTTCAGGATAGAGAAATGCGTCCTAAATATCCTGATGTTTATTGGTATTATAATGTGAGCACAAATTTCATTGAGTGAGTTGTGAAAACTGCTTAAGAAAAAATAAATCTCAATTTCAATTTATCAACACACATAATCAGAAGGTGTAGAATTAAAAAATAATTATTAGTTTGGTTATAAATTCATATTTGTGCGTTTCATTGATGTCATTCTTTGAAGTTCTGTGCAGTAAGGACATTCAGCACAATTCCTTCACCCACTTGAAAGCAATACCTGTCATGAACCATCATCACAAAAGCCTTCTGAGATATAATCTCAAAGAACTTTTAACCCAGGAATTTCAAACCCTCCTGTCAAAGAGAAAGCAGAGATCTTGGGATCATGACACTCAGTCAGCAGCAGTCACACAGCTCTGGGCCGGGTGCTTCTCAAGTGCTGGACTTGTCTGGCAGCCAGCAGGGCCAGAGGCTGAATTTCCCCTTCCCTTAGTTAAATATTAGTCCAATTGAAATCCACTTACTGTACTGCAGCATACATGGTAGTGTGTACGAATACATCAAAGCTTAGTGCATGGTATTTTTCATCAAATCTTAAAAAAACACACACACTGTTGGGAGTGGAGCAAATCGTAAACATCAAGGAAAGCTATAAATATTTCAGCCGTATCAGTTGTCAGACCCACCTAGTGTTCAGGCCAAAGACATCCAGTTATGGATGAATTCTAACTGGGGTTGACTTATGATAATGATATTCCTTCACAGCACGCTCTTCTGTATGTATACAAGAAACCCTCTTCATTTCACTAAGTTGAGGAAGTTTCTGGTTTAGTTACTTCCTGCCTCCACAAGTCAAGCATTTAAAACCATGTGTGCTGTGTGTGGTTTTAATATCATGAAAAATTACACCAAACAAACACACTCCTTCTGAATCACGCAGTGAAAACAGACCAATTTGAGTGGTTCTCCGTGAGGTCAGCAAGGGATCCTGCAGTTCACACATCTACCCCCACATATCCCCTACTCTGACCAAACCCCCCAATGAGGCTGCGAGTAGGACGCTTCTCCAAGGGATGTCATGCTGCATGTCATCAGCCTGGTTAAATTGCACTGACAGTGGGTAAGCAGCAGGGGTCACATGAGGCTCAGTGTGGATGGCAACATGTAATGCATGGCAGACCAGAGTCTGAAGGCTAGCCAGTAATGACTCCCAAACATCCCGATAAAGATTGAGGGGCAGCTGTTTTCATCTAAAACAAGTTGTCCCAGACACACATGTGCACACATAATGGATAAAATGCCACGTAAAGCTCTGCGCCAAAACCTTAAAAAGGGGCTGTACGGTTTTGGTTGTTTGCACAACAGAAATCAATAAATCACTGCAGTGTCGATACAATCCATTTATAATAGGGCAATTGTTGGGGGGGTGGTCTTCAAGTGTAGATGATTCTCATTTTAGGAACGATTAAACAAGCAAGAATTTCAAATTATAGGAAAATGTCTGTTTTGGGAGCAAGTCTAAGCATTTGCCCTTGTAAACACAAAGCCCACATGTGAGCGGGAGAGGCCTCAGTTGGGCAGACAGCAGAGGGAGTTAACAAAGCTAATTAGGAGCGGCTGACATGTTAAAGTGAGCTGCGGCTCGGGAGTCAGCTCTATCACATATGTTTCCTTTGTGGCGGGTGAAGTGGCTCCTTTGTTTGTGAATTGATGGCGTTTCGCTCCGCCGTCCCTTTGGGTAGAGGCACTGACCTGCGGAGGCCCCGACAGTGAAGAGGCTCTTTCTCTGTCTCCCCAATGCCTGCTGCTCCAGCTGTCCCACTCCCTCCCAAACCTAAACCTTCCCAGAGCCGTGGATGCACAGTGAGATGGGCAACACCTGTAAAAGAGTGAATACCCCCTCCGCCCAGGCACCTCAAAGCAGCCTGCCCACCTGCTACTGAGCTCTCTGGGCCCTGCAGCTTAAACGCTCATTTTGTGCCTCTCAGCACGGGACTTATTGATATAAATAGCTGTGCACAAAGTGCACACTCTGTTTTCTCTTGGTCTGATGCAGTAGGTGTGTATGTGATTATATTCAATGGCAGTCTCTTTCAGGTGGGGATGAAATATGAGCAGTTTGGACACTGGGTAAATGACAATCTCTGCTAGATTCACTGAAAATGATTATAGTACAATTGACATATATCGAAATGGACAACATGATTCTGGCACCCACCTTAAACAAGGATTCAATATCTAATATGTAGACACAATATACGCTGAATTACACATTACAGATACTACGATAGATTTAATGATGACCTTACCATTTGTCTTGATAAAGCATGTCCTTCCACTGCACTAAAATGTAAGGTTTGTCCTTGAACAAGACACGATGGTTATAAGGGGAAGGTAAAAAGTCCATACAGTACAAGCCTTTCACTTATTATTATGTGTTAATTAAAACTGAATAAATAAACCCATTTATGTTTAATTCCATTATGTTTACTTTGTATTTATCACTATGAAACTAAAAACTAGAACTAATCTCACAGCACAGCATCTCAAAGTGCACACACTGAAGCGTTAACTTGCCCTTCAGGCCACAAAGTTTGGGAAAAAAGTCGATCTCTTTCATTCACCTAAGCCTGCATGGCAACAAATTAATCCTCACCCATTAAGATGACAAGACAATTTGTGGAGTAGTTGAGTGTAAATAAATACATTGAGGAGGAGATAATACATTAGGCTGCTGACCGGGCTATTCCATTACAGCAGCACATTTGTTTCCATACACGGAGGAAGCCATTCAGCGGATGGCGTCTTTCCTTCATGACGTGAAAGTGGAATCTTGCCTCTGAGAGGAAAATAAGGACATCAGGACTCCCCGACATTAACTTTCATCACAAAAGTCATCTCATCCACCAGGAATAGAGGCTCCTCTCTAGCTCGCTCATAAAAAGGAAAAGATATAATACGCAGCCTTCAGTTTAAGAGGTAACAATAGTTTTGTCTCCATTAGGTGTTATAAAACAACAGCAACAAGACGTGCATCTGGTGCCTCGCTATTTCAGACACATGACTGTAAAACACCACCCTGCCATGATTCTCCAGCAAAACAAAACAACCCTTAAAAAAACTCATATTTTAGATGTTTTTTTTTTATATCTTTAGATTTATGAGCTGCTTTACAAATCCAGGTGTAGTTCTGCTGAGAAAGAAAGGAGCCAGCACAAGCCAAGTGGCTGCATTGATTTTGCAGTAATTGATCTGATGGTTCCTTGTGATAATTGACAATTATCCCTGATTACCAGACAGGGGTTTAAAATCAGTCTAAGAAAATGACCGGCATTATGGGATGTTGCACAATGGTTGAACAAAGATAAATCAATACACCTTGGAAAACTGCTTAGAAAACAAGACAAAAGAGTGTCAAACAAGACCACATGCTGCTCTGCCTTTAACAGTCTCTGACATACAGTATACCACTACATATACTTCAGACTAATACAACAGGGGGTGAAATGAACACAATAATCATTTAAGAGCAGACAATAAGCAAATGTAATTAGCTGTAAAATGGAAGAGTTTCTGTATATGCTGCAAACCTAAACAGATANGTGTGTGTGTGTGTGTGTGTGTGTGTGTGTGTGTGTGTGTGTGTGTGTGTGTGTGTCCATATTAAGTGTGTGTTTGGGTGTTGTTACATGTCTATATATCTCTGTTACTATGTGTCTGACCTCAGCTGATTGGTCCTCTTGATTCACCCAGACAGATGCAACTCATTGCAGCTTAATAAATATAGGGGCCCTGGGGGATCTGCGCTAAACAGTTCTATTAAGTTGGAAACATGTCAGCCAATATAAAAGCAGCCTGACCCTGGGAAAGGTCAACTGTGACACGCATGTTTACTCAGGAAAACAACCCGAGGCTGGAAGGTCTTGTTTTATCGGATGTCTTCAAAAGAGAGAGAGAGAGGGTGCGTGTGCGGGTGCCAAATTGTTGGGTTTTTTCATGATTTTGGGTCCACAGAGGAAAACACTGTGTTGTCACTGAGCTTTTCCCTTTTCCTGCAATATCTATCAATACCAGATAGAATAGAATTACCCAGACAGACAGACAGAGGGGTCATCCTACCTGAGACATGAGTGGAAAATGGACTTGGCTGCTGGAACAACCTTCCTTGTCATTTTTGGAGCTTGAGGAGGCATAGAGTTTAAATAACCCCCTCCCACCCCTACTCTCTCAGCCACCCCCCACACCACCCCAACCCACTGCTGCGACAACACACTGAACCCTGCCGCTCAGGAACAGCAGAGGTGAGGAGGCCCCGCTTCCTTTCTTAAATAATCTGCCTCCACAATGTTTAATCAGCACATCAAAACATTGAGGGAGAGGAATTTCCGTGCTTGGTGAGCATATTAGGGATGCAGTCACAGCATTAACTAGCATTGATGAACTGTTTGCTTATGCAGTAATAATTAACTTCCATTACATTACTTTGTGTGATTACTTTCTTAATTGCCTGAATTATGCATCAATTTAATATCTAATAACCAGTCTCAGACATTAGACACTGTTCAGACACAAATTGCATGTAGTTTCCTGGCTTTAATTAAACACACTAGAATAAATGAAACGTTGTAGGATGGATGTCTCCCAATGATTTCCTGGGTGCTTAAATATGCTATTTATTATAAAAGCATATAAAATTCACTTTCTCCTCAGGAAAGCAAACCACAAGATGCCAATTATAGTATGCAAGTTGCTTTGCTATGGGTTTTTCAGAATCTAGACTAATAAATTTGTTGAGTGGGACTCATTGTTATATTATGCAAATACATTACTATGCCATTTTTTAAGTTTCAAATTTTGTGCAGCGCAAAACATGTCCCCAAAGATGATTTAATTATATAGTAGAATGGGCTCTTGTTTTGCATTGTTATTGAGCTCTAGTGAGGAACCGGTGAGCTAGCACAATAAATGAGAGTCTATGCAGATATTCTAATTATTTTTCACATCACAAACACAACATATCACGTACATATTCTCCACATGAAATATGGTCACATGCCTACTGGCTGAAGGTAGAAATGAATGACCTAATCATATATATAAAAACACTTTCAAAGGTATTATAACCATGGAGCAATTACAGGAATGTTATTTTAAAGATGTCTTGGGTCAGTGCATCAGTGTGAAGAAAAGCCTTCTGTCCAAACTAAGTAGTTTTGCATGTCTCTTGCCATGCAATGCAAAAATAAACATTTTAAAATTGGGCCCATCTTTCTTGATTGTGCCCTTCGTAGTACCTGATTTAAATGTGATTTACAAGTAGAAGCCCTACTGTATGTCATATGAGCAGGATATAATTAAAAAGCACCAGGTCATTCAATGAATTGATATTAACTTTTAGTCCTCTTGTATCATCATTTTACCCTCACTCAAAATGTGACACATCCACTTAAAGAGAAAAATGAACCCTATTTACCTCATCAGCAGTAGTTTGGCTGCTGATGACATCCAACACGTACATGTGAAAAGCAACACACTCCTCTTTAAAACAGTAAAAGAAAAGCTTTATAAAATTACGAGATTAAAAACTATATTTCAAATTAATTATTGAAAATTATATATTATCTAGAAGATGACGAATCAATACTAAAAGTGGGGGCAAAAAAATCACCTATGGCTAAAATAGAAATCTATTTAGGTGATCTAAACTCATGCAAATCTTAGTGACTGGTGTTAGGTCTGGCAGCATCGTTAGTCTGCTTTTTAAATGATCTCCAGAGCTGGTGAGCTGCTGGCAATGCAAGGTTAGACAGAAAATGATGGCAGCACGCGGATGCTTCACAGACCTCATGATAGTTTCCGTCTGTCATTATTTACGTCTGACTAGTCGCGTCATGTCAGCTACCTAGAGAGACACTTTTAATGTGAACCCCCCTCCGTTCTCCTATTGCTTTTCACAAGCAGTGTAGTATACCATTATTTCTTTGCTTGAGTACCTTTAGGTGAAGCTCGCCCTCCCATCAGCCAGAATCAAAGACAGATCCTCTGCTTGATATTTTACATGCCCGTGTTCTTACAGAGCTGCCAAAGAAGCTACATACCACAATGAGAAAAGCAATTCTGTATCTCATTTGACTAATTAAATAAAAAAGGGGGAAAACATTGGGAGATGTGGTGCTTGGGGATTTTAAATCTGGATCTCAAAAGATTGTGGAGGGCACAGCTGCACCTTCCTTAAAAAATATCTGAAATGTTTCACAGTTACCTTTACACAGCAAACTGCTGTATAATCCGTCGTCATTAGCTAAAACACTATGTTCTGCAGAACAACAAAGTGCACTAATGAATGTTAATCAACTAATGAAACACTGAGAGAGAAGCCAAACAGCCTATCTCATGAGTTCTCTTTCACAACATACAAATTTATTTCACAACAGTCACCCACAAGCTCGATAAGACGGCCATTTATCACAGCACTACCCATGAATCAAGTCACGTTGTAAAATCGATCATTGATTCACTTTATTCCCTTGTTTTTCCATCTGAGCCACATAATGATCATTAAACTGACCACAGTATGTCCAAAAAATGGATTTATAATACACCAAGCTCAGCGCCAAACATCACAAGAACGGTATCCTGAGGAAAAGATGACACAGATATAGCATACTGATAAAGTGCATTAATTTAGTGTATCTTGCTACTACAACACTACTTCCTGCAGTTTAAACTACAGTACATTTGGGCTGTCGAACAAGAAACCAAGTGCTCAGGACCTCTTGGCTAGAGTCCATCTCTACGCTTTGTGCACGTGATCCCAGCCTAGATGAGCATGCTTTAATGGGGCTGCTTAGCCCCATCATGACCCAATGAGTGCCGGCTGTGGAGTGGATGTGCTTGGTGTGTGTGAGTGTGTGTGTGTTCCCAGCAGGGAGACAGTGCCTTATGAAGGTCACAACTGCAGCAGTCTGGGGCTCTCTAAGTGAACCCTGGAGAGGATAACAAGCCACATCTAACGCTCTCTCTTTGTGCTCTCACAGCCGCTGATCCATCCAAGAATAGGACAAGCCAAAACACAGCACAAAAAGCAATGTGGATTTTGGAAGGTGCAAAAACATTCAGTTCCTGATGAAAATGCTGCTTTCCAATTACAACGGAGAATTATAATATCTGCATCAGTTGAAAACGTATCAGTCTTGACCCAAAATGAGAAACGTGATATTTTGCAAAGCAATTCTTGTATAGCCTGTATACAAAAATGGAAAAACGAAGAATGCCATTTGCCTCAAGGGAATTTCAGTCCAACCATAGTGTGTGACAGTATTGCCCTGTGTTATGGCCGCCTAATGGACAATGTAGCATTAATTCAGCTTCAGATGAACAGGCAGGACAGCAGAATCAAAAATGAGGAGGGGGCCCTAGGTGTATGAATTATGCATATTACATTACCATAACCCTACAATACTATGCGACAAAACAATGCAGTGAAAATTGGCCTTCGACTGAGATATTGAACAATTTCCTACATGGTTCTTGCCTACCTTAGAAGTGAAATTGTATTTAGCTTCCTCGACAAGAGCAGAACCCATATGAGATTTGTATGTTCACATCTAGTCCAGTGCACAAAACACTATGTAAACAAGTCAGGGATAATTGAAAAGAAAGTCTCTTGACTGCTTTCCCAGGGACCTATCATTCAGGTAGATGGGAATTTGGTTAAATGGCAAGAGAGAAATTACTTTTTACATTGATTTTCCTTTAGACATCAAAGGCAGATAAATGAAATGGAGCAATCTACTTTGTCGAGCTCTGAAATTGTATTCAAGAAAAACATGTCAGAAACTATTATTTGCAATCATGCTGCTCTTATTAACCCTGAGGAAAAATGGGATAAATGAAAATACACAAAAGGGATTTACTGGGCTACAACGCATTTTCAGTTTGTATTAGAACACAAACAGCAGTCAGAGACACATTAAGTCACACAGAGTAAATAAAATGAAAAAATAAACACTAACTTTTAAACAAGTTTTTACACAAGTATAATTTGAGAATGTTTTCTTTGATCATTATAAGTGACTCAAAAATGAAAGTTACACTCTACAAGACAAAAGCATTCCCTTGTTCTACTGACATCCAAGACTTCAGTGTTTTCGGAATAACAAACAATGAGTATCATACAATATTCAACATTTTAAACCATATAAACATTTATTTCATGCCATTTAAATCAGTTTTATCCCTTCAGCATTTAAAAAAATTGCTCTTCATTTCCAATAATTTAATGCTGAGAGTACATCTCTGTTTTGTAGATGATGCCTGTAAAGAAGGCAGCCTTTAGCTGCAACACACACTCCAGTGTACTGTGTAAAACAGTATGTGGTATTGGTAACTGCTTCTGTTCAAGCCTTGTAATCATTACCTGGCATCTTATTGCCTCTGTGGCTTTTAAAGCTCTTGTCTCACCCCCTGAAAACAGGGAGTTATAGCAGATCTTTTATTAAAACTTTAGGAGAGTGTCCCCCTCCAGAGGGGGCGGAGGAGGAGTGGGACAAATTAGTGTTGACAGTAGACACTTAAAGCAGGAAAATCACAGGCCCACTGGGAGGCAGGAGCCACATGGGGCTCCCCGCCTGTGTAAAGAACACTCCAGATTTCACTTGAGATGCAGTCGCCTTTTAACAGGGCAGGGGGAATGTCAACAGACCCTCTTGAATGAACCAATAAAGCCACTAAAAGGAGAGGATTAACCAGCTGATATCAAGGACAGCGGTTTGTTTTGAATGCAGCCCGCCCCCTCTGGAACATGGCCTGAAACACACTGGGCGTAACGTTTCCTTTGCTGAGCATGCCACCTCTATGCTAAAATTGTGTTTAATTATCTTAATACCTGATTGAGGTCACAGCAGTATCGCCCATATAATTCTATTCTGACACTCCCACTGAATGGGACAGAGTATTAAAATATGACTTTGTATTAATTTGTAACTGACGCTAATTGAATTGCTTCCTCCTGACCTAAACTTTTGATGTGAAAGGAGTCGTTTTCCCTCTTAAATCTTTTGTATAGTAGTTGCTACATTATTGCTTTTATTGCCCATTTATCAGAGAATGCTGCGGCTCGTAAGTGAGGCTACACAACATGAAACAGTAATTACAAGACATCAGGGGCTTTCAATCTCCTCTTAATTTCCCAACAGCTGTGATGAAAAACTCTTAGTCCAATTAATGTGTCAAAATATGACCTAACAATGTCATGGCCTCCTCGCAACCCCATAAACATCAAATAAAAGACAAGTCTTTAGATGTATTTGAATTGCAATGACAGCGTTTCATGTCTATAAATCACCAAAGAAGCCAAAGTTGACCACATAGTTAGTTTTTGTTCAGGTGTTGAACTTCATTTACAACTGAAGCTAAATGAGGCAGGTTATGGAGAGAGGCTATGTTAGTGACATTTGATATGGGGATAAATATATCCTGGAAAGGTGCTAGGCTTTAAAGTTAAGGTCTGTAAAGGGAGAGTCTGATGTATAGGCTGCAACTTGAGAGGGTTGTGATAAATATAGGTCGGGCTCTGCTGAAAAAGACACACAACAAGGCTTCAGTGACATGTTCATGCGCCAGCATGATGCAAAAAACATTAAAAAAAACTAAAGCTACATCTTTATGTTTAATGTCACTACAATAAAACCTAAAATATTATGCATGAAAACTGATTAGATCAGTCTATCTCATTTGTATCTCTTTACAAGCAATCCTTGAGGTAAATGATCTGTGATTTTTTTTTCATTAATGAAACTTGATGCTATCATTAGCAGTTAATTCACTGGTTAATATCCAAGCTAAGGAACTTTCTGTCATGCACCAAGAGCTTGTAAACACATGACCCCGTGCACGTCAGCAATGGAGAATCTGCCTGTTCTTCTTTCCCTGTGTACTCGCAACTTCACTTCAATTTATTTCACAGTAGTTTATTGCTCGTGCACATTTCAGGAATATCTACTGCTGTGACATAATTTTAGTCCTACACTATATTTCATGCTGCATAATCTTTTTTAAGGATTGAAAGATGTGGCGATGTGTATACACTAAATAAACACTTTAGTTATGCTCTTTTAAAAAAAAAAAAATCATTATCACTTTTATGTTATGAAAGACACTTAAGATATTCTGACCTGCACTGCATTTAGTATAAAACATAAGCTAAACAATTTTATAGCATTATAAAGGCTTGCTACAAAGTGCTAATATGTACGCCTGAGTAAAACCTTCCATATTTGAAGTTACAGAAAAAAGAACCATGCATTATATATTTAAAAAAGGGCATTGCACAATTAGTATTTATAAGCATTCATCCCCTTTACTGGAAACTTGATTTTTCCTATGTCAAGCTGGGCGATGTGAGATGAATTTTGGCATCTGCAATGTGCCTCTGATTTATTATGGAGAGGGTGAGGGTAAAACATTGAAGGATTTCCCTTTAATCAGATCTCTTAGGAGTCCATGTAGTGGACCAATACCCCAATGAGTTCCCTTTTAAAAAGTCAGGGATATTAGATTGGCTGCATGCTGCCTCAGTTTTAGCCTCAATCAGAGGGAATCGGGGAAGATTTTGTTAAATCTAAGAGCCTTTTACATCTCTAAAAAGTTCATTTCTCTTCATCTATTAACTCTGAATAAGAACCCGCCACCAATTATGCATTTGCCCATTTAGAAATCCTCAAGCTCGTGAGCTGTAGATCTGAACCCAAATTTTGAACTTACGGATGACCAATCACAGAGGCACATGCCTCAGAGCTGTACCACAAATGGATCCTTCACAGCATTGTAAATCAGGACCTCAAAGAGTATTATTTAGCCTCAAGCAAAGAGTGCTTGTTTATCAAATGGTGCCTGAGTCTAGGATAAAAACTCACCCATAAATCTGGGTACCTTTTATATGCTCATGGAGACTGACTGGCTCATTGTTAGAATGCAATGGGGAGCACGCCACTCATGTCAAGGAGCACACAATGTATGATGAGTACCTGAGGACTACTTCTAATGGATGTGGTTTATGAGATGTGCAAACATATTTTAATTGGTCTTAATGCGCTTTCAATGAGACTCGTGCCCCAGCACAGCTCTGCCGTTACTTGAGTGCAGACAAACAAACCATATACCACAAATCAACAACGAATCATAACACTAAAAGGGTGAATTCAAGGTGAAATGCTGGTTTGGCTAAAGCCTTTGGAATCGTGATTTAGTGTGTGTTGTCACTATACAAGTTCAATAAGCAATGTCAGTTTTTCACATGTAGTGTCAGTAGGTGTCACACTGCATCCGACAGTGTACTAGATGTAAGTTATCACAAATGCAGCACAGCAGCAGGTAATTTTCTGAACATTTTATATTGTTGTCTGATATATTGCCGCTCAGATATGGCAATGCTAAACCCTCGGTGATAAATCAAACGTGCAGTGGCTGCCTCTGATAACTCAATAAGCACCTGGACTCCTCCTAACATGTCACACCTGCACTTCTCCGTATACCGTTCTCATTCTCGGGCCTCACTGGGGGGCTGGATACACCTGTCTTGCTTTTCAGAAGCTTAGCAGCTGGGAGAGAAACATTATGCATGCTTAATTAGGAGGATCAAGAACCATGGGAAGTGGTTTGCAATTTTTAATGCACACTATATATTCCTGCCTACATGAAAATCTATCCGTTCATGCAGCATCAGTAAATAAAAAAGTGTGACTGCTTTTATGCAAATAGCAAAAAAGAGGATATATTTTACACAAATTATAATGAAAAATTTTCTTTATCTTTAGATATAATGAAAACACCTTTGTGAGACACTGCTTTTCTCTAATAGCAGTGAGTCTATCTGAATGAAAAAAGACATAACATGAAAAACATGCATTCTACTTTGTTCACACCACAGCGGATTAAATAGACTTGATTTAACAAGCATATTTAACAACAGAATACCAAGGGGAGACTTTGCTGATCAATATTATTGTATACTTTCTATCTAATCAATTTAGTGTCCACTTAGGAGCCATTACCAAGTGTAATAAATAGGTGGTTGTTTAAAAAAATAATAATATACTGATTCTCAAAACCCAAAGGCATTTATTAAATGGTATGGAGAAATGTTCGATGTCATATGAAGACAACACGAAAAAAGGCCATTCAATGGATAGATTGTGTACTCTCAGATTGTCAACAAGTATTTAAGTCAAACATTGACTTTCAAACCTTCCAGTCAAATCTAAAGGACTGCTCAGCAAATGTATGATCATGTATGAAAACTCTTTAGAGTCAAATCAACTCTCCATCAATTGTTTATTTTAATGAAAAATGATTAAACATTTCTGGACATATTTTTGCATTTCTTAACACAAGCAGGTGGTCTTTAATGGGGAAAATAATCTTTTAGTAATGAACTCATAATATAGTCTACAGTCTACAAATCGATAGGCTTGTGGGTAGCAACAGCTATTCTGAAATCAAAGAGATAAACGTTTCTATAGAAAATAACTTTCTACAGTTGTATTGCAGGGATGGTAGTGAAGTCTAAGAAAGCATTTTAGACAGGAGGTTAAATTTCCAATGAATTTTTTTCTCTGTGTTTTACAGGGCCAATCTTGCATCTAGTGTGAGAATATTGCTTGTAGGTTGAGACTCTTATCAACGCAACACAAGCTATATGGTTATCACACTGTGAGTCACACGCCCAATTCTGATATGAGGTCCAGCATTGCAACAGAGGCTATAAACCCTATAAGGGAGTGACGAGGGGAGTAGTATGATAACTCAGAGCGTCCTGCTGTAATTATGGTATTCATGAAAAGATGAAATTGAGTGCAGACTAAATCTGTAGCTCCAGGCAAAATCAACAGCTTGGCATTACGCCGTGACCCCTGCCTATCTAGAGGACATGGCAAACATACCAAAACTTTGCTGCTTTTTTCAGCAGTCAAGAGTCAGGGAATGAAGTGCATCGATTGCTTGTGATTATTAACTAGACTGAGATAAGCCCTCTCCTTATTATGCAGATTACTGAGGCTCCCCGCTCCAGCATATTGTACAGATGCAAGGGAGCAGCTGCTCTTACAGATGGTGGGTACACGGATCTATCATTATGCCTCCATTGTCTCCACTTCAATTGTTTGGGGGACAACAGAACTGCATCAAAGAGGAATCCGACTGCACTGAATTAAGAAAGGGAAACGAAAACAATCAACTAAATTTATACACCGGAGGCCATGGAATGGAGAGGAGCGTAAAACTGGAGCTATTTCATATATACAACCATGGAGTCGCCCAGTCATGTATACTGTACCCAAATCTGTCAGATGCAGCACTGTGCACCAGACATATGTTGCTTTTTATTAACAAACAGATATTAATTCAGGACACAGATATTAATTCAAATGTGAAAAAAAAAATGTTTGGCATGTCTGCAGAGAGCATTGCCAAATAAAATCTAACACCAAATAAATTAATTGATAAATAAGCAAACTTAAATGCTGAAAAAAACACTGCAGGCAATATTAGAGGAGTTTGAAACATTTTTACATCCAAACATTAACTTACGTTTTGATTTCATGCAGTCGCCACCTCATTACTGTCAGCTAAAGAATCAGTCATATCATCAGGACTCTTATTTGCTTTCAACTACCACACAGTAATGACGATAACTGATGAAGGCTCAAGCATAGTTAATTCTAAATACATTACAAGCACAACCACGGGGAGGGAGGAATATGCAGACGACAGTTTTGCCCTTAAGAGGAACCTCTGGTTGTCCGTTTGACTCACCACGCCTCCCGCTGTGCACTCCAGAGATCAGGACACTGGTAGCTCCTCTGATCAAACATGACATTACACTAGAGGGAATTACATGCTCAGATTATAACAGAGAAGGTCACATGGAGTTGTAAGTCATGACAGCAGTCTTACACTATTTCGCAGAGAGAAAGAGTAACATTACTTTAAAACTGAGCATAGTACAAGTTCCTGACCCTCGTCAGCCAAGCTAAGGATTTAAGGCTTGTACGAAATATCATACAGCTATTTAGACACAAGCTTTTTGAAATTTTCTTTCAAATGCAGCTACAGTGGGTGAAAAACACAAAAATATGATAAAACACATATCAGGGTAGATTAAGATTGTAGTGAAAATCAACATAGAAGAAATTATCTTTAATAATAAATAGGTTTGCTATAAAGTTCATATAAAGATTCATTGATAATATTTTTGATTCTAATAAATATTGCATTGAGCAATTCTGGCAATAACTGCAATTCCTGTAATATAACATTAAAAACAGTTTAGAGGTGTTAATAATATTCATAAACTTAATAATGCTTGTGAAGGGCATTATTGAGGGTGCAGACTGAAGAATAAAGCCCATGATAATGTTCATTATTTTTCTGTAAGCCAGTTTCACTATGTAAGGTTACACTAAATCTTACAGCTGTACAAGGCAACCCAATAGTGTCAGGATAACTGGATTTCATTTTTATTTTATGACAATGTATACCAACATTAAGGATGGATCTTGCCTCTAAGTGCATTCATTCAATGTAACATCAACCATTGATTACAAAGAGAGCACTCCCTCAACAACAAACACGAGATGTCCATAGCATCTAAAGTATACAGTAAATCCCATCAGATAAACACAACTAAAATTATTTACTCCAAATAGAAAAAATGGTTTCTCAGCAGAATATTTTTTTTGTTTTCAACATCCTAAAGAAGAGCCTGCCTTCAGATGACCACCATATGAATTCAAAAATCCCTGTTTACCATTTTCTTTAATACTACTGTACACAGTTTTTTAGTATTGAGGTGGAATTCATTGTATAAATATAACTTGCAAACAATTCAATGGCCACAAGACTGACTTTGCACATACAGCGCAGGAAAATAAGTATATGTGTCCCAGCAGGTTAGAGACCTATATTTCAGCATTAATTCCATAACTCGTATCTGTTGTATTCAAATAAATAACAGTTTTCCTTTCTTCAGTCATGTGTCATGGTTGAATAGACTGAGCTCCTGTCAGAGCACAAAGCTCCCCTCTGAAGTCCACATTGCCTTGTCTGTTGTTAGGACCTGGTCCACATGGGGCCAAATTTGATTGGAAATCCCAAAGGGAGGAGTTCCACCAGTCACAGGGGCATTGTTAGTGCCTGCAAAATGGCCAAAGAAGAATGACTGATTATGCAACCACAGCCAGAGTTACTAATAGGAATTCTATTTGAATTTCTAACATAACAGATGTTTGCTGGGCACCTCCATGGAGTGCGCATACACAGTTATGCTAATTCGCCAGTGTTTCCCTTCAAGTTAGCTCACAGTCATTAGAGCACACAGCTAGCTTGGATCCCTCTGTCAAACTAATAATTGGCCATTATTGATATTAATTAACATTTTTGCTCTCTATGTCCTGTTTGACCCACTATCTGTTAGTAAATCTAGTTACTGAGTCCTATTAGGGCAATAAAATCCACAGGACTCTATAGTAGTTGCAAGCCATTTATCAGAAAGAGAACATAAAGCCAATTAGGAATGGTTGCAGACAGTTGTCTTCATTCTCCACTGACTACTTCTTGATCTCCATTATAAATTGCTAATAGGGCAAATACTGGTTAGCAAGGGAGGAAGAATAGGGGGTTACCATTGCTCACTCCCACCCGTGATGACAGGTGAAAGGGACCAGTTATAGTATTCTTACTTGATGAGGTTGCACCATAATCAGCTGTTACTTTTTTTCTTCAGTCTTTTTGTTTAAAGGGAACCTTGGTACACCTCCCACTCTACTGCTGGTCAATCATGTTAATTGTCCTAAAACTACAATATTCCAGAAAGCCGTCAAACTGCTGATGTTTCATCTTCACAAAGTAATAGCTTTTGGTCTCCCTGCTATTATGATGCAATGAGTATCGGAAACGCTGTACGCTGTAGGTTTATGGGCTCAGATCAAGAAATCCTAATAGGTGTATATTGACTGGTTTATTTTCCACAAAACTCCAAAGGGACTGGTGGTTGCAAGAAAATATATCAAAAAGGCTATCAACAATGGTTGGGTCTTCGGTGTAAAATCAATAGTGAGCCATAGATGGCTTGAGTTTTCACAGTTCTCTCGTCATTTAAAAAGACTGTAGGCTATATGATGCCTCGAAGGACCCTTGAGATTTATGTAACATAGCAACCACGATATATGTTTGGATACGAACAGATTAGAAATAACCTAATCTAACCTAATCTTTTGCCATTGGAAAAAAAACAGTTTAGGTCTTTGTTTTGAACTTGATAACAGGGTATTTCTGCTCTAACTTGACGTTTCGAGAATGAATGGTTTAGTTTTCTCGAACAAAAGGGCTCACCAGAATGAAGGATCATGATGTGTTGTTGAAGCAGGCAGTCTAACATGACCTATGTGAAGTACAACTTATGTTACTGTTCCCTGAATCCAGACGCTACTGTGGCAACCTAGGTTTATGACAAGAGGTATAGCAGTTCCTTAAATGAGCTGTATTTAATAGCCTGGATTCAAGTGTAAAGGCTTTCTCCCCTGTGCATTACTCCAAGAACCTAATTACAAGTTTCATCATCAATCATGAGCATTATTTATTCAGTGAAATGAATTTCTAATTAATAACTGATGAGCATTATGGCCTTGAAGACTGTAAAGCGATTAATTATGGTTGGCAACAGGGAAGAACATCACTGTAAAGGACTATCTGGTGCACAGTCACAGCACAGCAGTGCCAACAGGCTAATGTCCACAAAGAGGGGGCACTAGATAGTTTTTGTACGTAGACTTTATTGAGATAATTACTCTCACTACTGTTGTCTGGAGGATGTCATGCAGTTGGCGATGTAATAAACAGTGAAAAGATGTTTAAATTTTGTTAAATGTAATTTTGAACCGCCATGTTCCACACTTTGTGCCACCACCCTCCATCCTCACAGATGTTTTCTTTTTGGGTTTTGATTGTTCAGACTGCGAGAGCATTTAAAGCAAAATACTCCATATTGTACAGACTTTTCAATTTTTTTATGGCAAAAATTCCATTTTAAAACGTCAAGGACACAACCAATATTGCCATTTCTTTGGCAAGGATGTGATGAAAATTGAAAAGCGCAATGGATGGACTGGCTGCTATATGTTCTCTCCTACAGTTAAAACCGAAACTTGATGATTAATTTCATGTCAATTACTGACTTAAATTACAATACACATAATTTTTCCAGTGATTCATTAATTTAAAAAAATCATATATGTTCAGCAAATGTTAATAATACTGCATACAGTTACGCCTACTGCTCATACAAATCTATAATGACTAGCAAAAATGCATCAATTAATGCATTACCCGGTAGCCTTTTTTTGTCTTTTTTGTCTAATGTATCTAAACTGAGGTCATGCCTTTTGCACTTTCTATAATTATTGTGTTACACAAGGTTGCACTGGTGGAAATAGAGTAACAGTTACATAATGTAAGAGCATGTCTATAAAAATAATGAGAGCTGTAAGAAGAGATTAAAACGTCAGCACTGATTCTGCTGGCCTGACCTTTTCTCCCCTTTTTTTAGAGTGGGTCAACTAATGGCAAATGTCCACTCTCTGCTTAGATCACAATTTACTAAAATAAAGTTGTTATGGAAGCAAGTACGTGATAATTTTTCTGTGGGGTATTATGTATAAAGAAAAAAAACATAGTGTAGTGTCATTTGCAAGATATTGATGACTCCTTTGGTGATATTGTTAATGCAGAGTATCACATTTCTCACAGCTGTAAAATCCTCCAACGCTGCAATTTTGCCTAATTTATTTATATACAGTATAGAGGCACATGCTTACATCTTCACATTACTGTAATTGTGCTGTGTTAAACTAATTCTTTTCAAGGCTCATTTCAGTCAGAGTGTCTTTTCAATAACATTAGGTCAAACATTGATTGGTTCAAATGAAGGTAGATTATTGTACATCTTCATCCAGACAAGCATTATGGAAGAGACGCAAAGAAAGTCAAAATGATGATAAAGAACCATGAGCGGTGTAATTCTTTCATTTACAAAATGGGAATCAGTGAAGCAGCTCTTTAATTTAACTGTTGTTACAATTCAGCACAAATTTTTGCACATTTGTGGCAGTTTTTTTTTTTTTTTTTTTGCATATTCATCCCACACATAACTCTATCTACAGAGATGGATTAAGTCATGCATGGTTGTTTGAGCCATCCAGAGTAAACATAATAAATGTGCATGACAATATTGCTGAATTGTAACAGTGTCTTAATGTGTGCTTCTTTATGAGTAAAAAGACACTCTTGGATTTGTGCTGGTTAAGTATCATGTTACCTGTGGTGAGTAGGCTATATATGTGTCATGTTAAATGTCATTAAGATAATATAGATGTTTGGCTCAACTTTTTCGAAAGAATCTCCTGTAATACCTTTAGGGCAGTTCGGCATGCATACAAAGAATTGTGGTTAAGTTTCTGTATGCACATTGGTTTATAATGCATATAATGTATTCTCTCTTTTTGTTTTAAGTAGAACAACAGCAGACTAAAACTGAACTGACGGAATCGAGGGTTACAAGGTATGTAGCCTATGTCAGAATGCATAGTCAGGCCCTTTTCCCACATCCAAACTATAATACTATGAAGCATTCAATACCATTTAACATAGCCAAAAAAACAAAGTGGTGGACTGTACTGTATTGTACTGTTTTACTAAAATGATAGACTATAATATGTGATGACAAATCAAACTGACTTTGGAAAAATTGAACTAATTTGAATTTGAATCAATCAAAAAATTAAGTTATTATCCCTCATACATAATATACTTTATCTTATAGCTGCTCAACAATGTGAACTCAACTCAACATTATGAAACACTTCTCATATTATATCTGTATAATATTTAAAAGGACTATCCTGTTGTTCAGCAGATAACATGGAAGTGACACATCAGGATCATGACATGCCATTGCATTTCATCACAGGAAACAGCAGAAACAGGAGATGCCAGTAAGATCAATGTGAACACATCACACCAAATACCACCAGTTTACCACCATTAAACACCACATGCCTAAAGCAGACAATCTACTTCATTTGAAGTGCATGATGTACAGCTTCAAAGCACGCTCTCCCAGGTTGTGGGGGGATAGTTTGGGCATTTTTTTAAAGTTTCCAACAACATACAATCTAACTTTCACACCGACTTTGGACAGTGATTGACCAGCTGTGCAGAAGAGAGAAAGGTGTTAATCTCCTATTCTAGAATTACTTTCACATTCCCAAAATAGCCATCTCCTTCATTTTCTAATCCAACACTATGAATGCCTTCCAACAGAAACAGTCTGGGAAAAATGCTCTGTTACCACCGTGTTTAAACAATAGCACATC
>JANJYP010093466.1:0-13580 GCA_024605115.1 Rastrelliger brachysoma | reverse complement strand
CCACCTATTACTGATAAGTTTTGTAATATAAACACAGAAAACTACTGTAGTACATTATCAGGGAATACTCTCCCAATGGTCCCAAAGACTAGAGAATTTCACGAGGATGACAAAGAAAACTAAAGATATAGATATTTTTTGTTAGTTTTTGTAAGTTTGTGAGAGCTATTTTTGTTAAAGTTGAATTGCTAATATAACAAGAGGTATTTTAGTTACTTATTTTTTGTAATATAGAAGAGACATTATTTCTATCATTTAATTTAATTTGTTATTTTTGAAACTTGTCATAATAAAACATGTTGAGTACCCTCCGAGAAGCCTATCTGAAGTCTTTGGTTATAGATAGTATTTGGTACCAGTAATATAACAATTTTCTATCCATAAAGAGGAGGCACTTTAAATGTATTGAAATTATAAAGCATCTTTGAGTATCATTTAAGTATCTCGTTGCCAGGCTGAAGATCCTGGTTTTTGATAATCAAAATATGGTCAGCCTATATCCCTAAATGAAGGATAAACAGACATTTTACCTGTAAACTATGACTGTCCAGATGACTGCCACCAACAGGATTTTGTATCTCTTGAAGGCGAGTGAGCATCCATGAAGAAAGAGTGGAAGATGAGGGCCGATCACAACTGCAAACCCCTGAGTGAAGTACCAATGCCAGGGGTGTGAGCCATAGAAACTTGCCACACCGTGGAAGAGGTTAAACTTCAGGAAATTGAACTGCACCATGGTCAACTGGAGAAAAAAAACAGCGATTGTTACACTTTATAAGCAGCAGTTACTGAGATTTACATGTTCCTTTGATTTACATGTTTCACCTTTTCATAGAAAATACAGTCGAGTACTGTTGAAGCCACAACAACCAGAGCCCTGGTGAGGAGACAAAAATGATTATATAGTAAAGGCAAGAGGAAAAACAAAAGATGAGGTTAACAGATTGAAAGCAATACAAACCCTATAGGAATGTAGTCATGAGTGATGAGCCTTAGTTTGTTATCTTCCTGCCAGAAATGGTACATCAACAGAGGAAACCAGACAATCAGAGCTGTCGGACGAACAATGACAGCTAAGGCAACCAGGGTCAAATATTTTTTGCTGGAACAAGAAACCATCAGATAAACATCTATTTCTGAGATTAGAGTTATAAAAAGTTGAGAAATGTTTTAAAGTATAACCTGCTATGTGTTTTGGACCCAGGCAAGGGAAAATAAAAAAGTGCCAAACAGGTGATGTTCGTCTCCATGCTGTTGGTCAGAGTCCTGGTGCAGCAGTACCAGGAGAACCAGGAGCACAGATGGCAAAAGAACTGCAGAAAAATGGTGTATTCAGTAATATCCTCTCATGAAATTATAGAAAAGAAATGAACTGCATCTAACACCAACAGATTGGCTCTTTTCTGAGTTAATCAAAGTAAAGCAGAAAGTATATAGGCTAACTATTTACAGTCCATTTTGCAACGTCACGATTTTCCAAAGTTCGGATGAGGAAGAAGAATTTTGCATCTGCAAATGCAGCCAGGAGAGCTTGAATTATTCGAGGCAGCCATATCTGCAGACAGAGACCAGGTTTAGTAAAACATATTTAGTCAAATTTTTTAAAAAAAAAGTCTGAATAATGAAAAATGTAAACTTGCCAGGAGATAAACTGAGTCGTAGTTTATAAAGTGTAATATCTTGTATATGAATGCAAACAGGAGTGGATAGGAGAATCCTCTTAGTCCGGCTTTCCATTCCCAGGTCAGATACCCATAAGTCACACAGTTAAGGTTGTAAGAGCATCAAAAAGACCAAACAGCTGTTTCTCTATATGTGATTTCTTACCAGTTAAAAACAACAGATTATAGAGGGTAACAGCTTTAGGTCCCTGATGTACAGAAAAAAAATGTTTTCTGTTACAAAAGTCAAAAAAAAGGAAAATATAATGATGTCTAACTGATCTATGACTGACTTTAATATATTGTAAACTCTTTGGTAAATGTTAATTGTTTGATTATCTTTTTAGTATTGTTTTATTTTTTGCCTAATTTGTGTCATATTTTTCTGCATCTTGGTCAAGGTAGGTAAGTGTGTGTGTGTGTGTGTGTGTGTACTGACAAAGTACTGATGCTCTCCCAAAACTAAAACAGGAAGGTTTCACTTTTTCCAAATCTTCTTAAATCAACAGTCAGTTGCCAAAATTCACATTGAAATAGTTTTGTTCTTAGCATAACTCCTTCTGCTCTTCACACTTACAATGTAAGTGATGGGACAAAATCCACAGTCGCCAAAGTCCCTCAGTTTGTTCCTATAATAGCACCACAGAGAATCACCGTCAGAAGAAACAAAGAGGGAGTTTGATGCTTAAAAATACTGCAGATGTGGCAGATATCCACTTGATATAACTCACATACTGCTGAAGTATCATATAAGCTCATGACTGTGGACAAACAGTGGATTTTGACTCTCCTACTATGAAAACACTTTTGAAGTGAATCTTTTAATGGTATATGAACAAAAGGAAATATCACGGCAAGGAAAACCTCTTTCAGTGCTCATCACATTGTTTTAAGATAGTTGGAAAAGTGAATCTCTCACTTTGGGTTCTGGTAACTTGATGGGTTTAAGTTGAGGGTCATTATATATTTTAGGCTATTTAGAGACAAAAACACACATGAATCAGCAATGAACATATCAGTTACTGCAGCCCTAGACTGTTGCTAATAATGCTGTCTAGACGCAAAGTCAGCAGATGGTAATGTCAAAGGATATTTGAAGACCATATGATGGGAGACCTCCAGAGACTGCCAGTACTCATCAGGCACAAAGCTGGTCTGAACCAAGAAGCAGTTGATCAGTCTGAACACCACACAAAACACAGCCACCCTGGTCCTCAGCTCACCTGTGCAGCCCCAAAACAAGAAAAAAACTTTCTGAGAGTGACCACAGCAGAAAACACAATTTATTTAAGTGATAAGTGCAGACACCACACACTGTTCATTTTATGATCGTGTTCATCGTGTGCGGTCTTTAAGCCCACCGCTGATCAGAGGACACTCGTCTTCTTTGGCATAAAGGAGGGATTTTCTTTTCCTGAGTTTCACATCTTCCACTTTACTCCCGAACTTCAGACGAGGGCGGACGTTCTCCATCAGGACATTTTGTCTTTGGGCTTATCTCCCCAACCTGCTGCCAGCATAGTTCAACCTGTAAATCAGGTGAGTTGAGTTTGGTTTCGATAGAGTATAAATCTGAAGAGCACAATCACACAAAGTGGGGTATACTCATACAGAATTCCAGCAGCATTTTAGGTAAAATGGTTAAATAACCTCCACAATATTTACGTTTATTTCGACAGCACTATTAAAAGATCGTACCTTCAACTACACAGTAAGTTTGAAAATGTCTCAGGCAGCGCTTAAAGGTTTCTGCTACGCTTCCGCACTCATGTATACGTACTTCCGGTGTCACGCTGAATTGAGGATATAGAAAATTAAAGGCATACTGTTAAATAAGATTATTATTTTACAATACTGCAGTATTACATTTATAAAGAAAGGAAATTGGAAAATTTAAAATAGAAAATGATAATTTGAAAATGTAGAGTGCAAATGTGAAAAATTAAATTGAAAATGCTAGAGCTTGACAGGAAATGCTCAAACTAAATGCTTAAAGTGTAGAAATTAAAATGAAAATGGCATGGGAAAAAAGAGAAGAAATATGATATATAAATAAATAAATGTAAGGATAGGTAATAAAAAGAGAGTAATTTAAATAACAATTAAATGAAATAACAAGTCTCAGTCAACAGCCAAGTTGTTTATGGTTGTGCAGTCACTTGTTGATGTTGTGTGATTTATGAATCTGACTGCTGCTTGTGACAGCTTCTTCATTCTTGTTCATTTTTCAGCCAGCCTGTAAATTGGATAATGAGCCTGAAGTATGTTGTGCACTTAGATAACAATGTGTAAGCCATGTATATGTCAATGTTTGTGCTGTTCAGTTTTTCTGTTCATCACTGAACTATACCTGTATATAGTATATATAGTATATGTCATTTGTGGTTCTTAAGAAAGAAGAAAACACACAGGACACACACATAATATGTTCTCTGTTTTGATTATAACATAAATCTACTGCCAACAGTATAATATACATTTAAAGTTGTCTTTGTTTTAGTTTGTTGGTAAGATTACATATCTGAACCACTCTAGCACAAAAAATGAGAATGATGAAGTGTGATGTGGTTTGCTGTTAAGACTCCATGTTACCTTCTGCTTGAATAAGAGGTGCTATAATCACATACAATTGCCATAATTTACCTCTTCTAAGTTTATCATTTACACACAACCTTAAACGCGCAGGTCATTCTATTAACTGAAGCTGTCTTATCAAGTAATTATGGAGGCACATTTTTACTTTTTTTCTTTAAAAAAATGAAATAAGAATACTTGTCATAATGTGTAAGATATTAAGGATAGATAGGTTCACATTTTAAGTCTTAATTAAAACATCAGCCAGGTGTCTATATGAACACTGAAAGTGGTTTTCCTTACTGTAGTCATTCCCTCTGCATACGCACTGTTAAAAAAAATCTCCTTCAAAATAAGTGATATAGGGCAAAATCCACACAGTTGTCTACAAAAATGTATTTTAAAAGTCTGTATAAGGCTTTACCAGTCTGAGTTAGTCACATCAACAGTTTTTTCTTCTATCAGTGTGTCCTGTAGAGCTGTAGGACTGAGTAGTGACAAAAAGAAGGACTGTAATGCTGACAGACAGTCTGGACTAATTTGGATGGCTGAAACTTACACGCAGATAAACTTGTAAATTCATGTTTGCATATAAAAAGGACTACATATTTTGTCCCCCACTTACATTGCATTATGAGGGGATTTTCTGATGGCTAGTAAGAACTTGAATGATTACAACATTTGAGCTCATGACTGTTGTTTTAAGATAGACTTGAAAAATTGTGTACCCATCCTTAATAAGCAAAATATGTGTAGCACAGGTAGGCTATGTAACTTGCATTAAAGACATCTGATCTCTCGAGAAGCATTGTGCATTTGAGTTTTGAGTTCTCATCTAATTGTGAACAATTTTTTGTTAATAAAGTTTAAGAAAAAAAATACCCCGAGCGTTAACGATTGAAAACAAAACTCGCGAGAGTTCCGCAAATGACATGGCCGTCTCCTTGGTGTCCCAGCAGCAGATGTGTTTTTACTTTTTACCTCAGTGTTAGTGTGTGACACTACGATTTAAACGTGTCCTTACCAGCCACACACTGAAGTTACAAAGAGTCGCTTGTAAACAGGTAAAATGTCCTGTTTGTATTTTGATAAAGTTCTGTAACTGGCAGTTCCGCTGTGGATTCAAATAGCCTACAAATTAAACTGGTTTATGTTATGAACGGTATATGAGTTATTACAAACCTATGTTTTAAGATTAAAGAAAAAAACTGAACTCTTTTTTTTTAAGAGTAATATTACCCACTCAAATGACCCATTGCCGTATGGATGGGAACTGATAAAATACCGTATTGTACAAATGTGTTTTTAGCATTTTTTTTTCTAAACTAGACACTTAGATATGTATTTAATTAAGGTACAGCTTTCACCTTACATTGGTCATATCTGCTTTGTTCTATACCCATCAGCATTTGTTTTTTATAGGCTAGGTTATACAGAGGGGTTGGTCTTCATTCTTCAGCCAGAGTTGCAATCCGCCTGTGATTACAGGGCTGAGTTGTGAACTGCGTTCAATGGGAAATTGTGAATAATCTTTTTAAAGAGCTTCTTGGGATCACAATTCAAACATAGTAGTACATTACAGTGGATACGTGTGTTAGTGTGAGCATTATTTTATCTACAAGAAGTTACCTGCATTGACTTATCATAAATCATTGCAGAGGTGTATGCACACATAGCAGATGTTGACTCAATGTATGTTATTGAAACAGTCGTACTGGTCCAGAACAGCTAGTAGTTTACTTAAACTGTGTGTAGAGAAGTTAACATCATCCATGCAGCAAATTATGCTGACAAATTTCCAATAATGTCTTAACATTCAATAAAGTATAGAAGACACAAAGATTATGATTCATAGTCTAGATTAGGTTAACGTTATTTTTATCTGTTCTTTCAGGATCATCTTGTGTCTTGACATTGGAAGAAAGACGGCATGTTTCGAGTAAGAATACCCTTCTCACAGATTGCCTTTGCCACTGTGCTTGGAGTTGGTGGTGGCATTTATATCTACAAACCTTGTTTTGAACCACAGCCAAAGACCTCAGAAGAAGAAAACCAGGATGTGCCGAAAAAAACTAATGAAACTGATAGAAATAATTCATCACCCTGAGAAAATACTTCACTGCTACATGGGAGGCTGGTGGACTGTCAGAGTGGGAAGTCAAATAAAACAAGACCAACATGGATAAATTCAACTTTCTTTTGGGTTTTTTTGTATGATTATAAGATGTACAGAATAAAATATTTAATAATTTACTTCTGAATGATGTGTCACTCTGTGGATTTCCAAAGGATTTGTTTAATGTATACCTCACCATAATCCTGATTATAAGATAAAACATATGAATTATTGAATAAATAAATATAACTTGACACATATTGGCTTTGTGAACCAGAAAAGAATAATGAGTCTGTTGTCAAACAAACTAAAGTACTCTTAAGCCCTGCTAGTGGTCGCTAGTGCCTGTGAAGTTCATTTTAAACTACCAGGTTTGTACCCGTGCCAAAATCTGGAAGTATCTCAGCCATGGGTTTCCTTGCCAGATCCCAAATCCTTTTTTCCCACAGGGATCAACATTCTTGCTGAAAATAAGGTCTTGTTGGTTCATATGAGCCTGAAAATAACTCTCACTATAAACTACAACATGAGAGAGATGTGTAAAGCTGTATAATATGAGCTGTCTATTACACCTGGAAGTGATGGAAAACATATTCAAATTATTTACTTAGGTACTAGAAGAGTGTACAAATACCAATTTATAAGTCCTGTGATTAAAATGTAACATTATTGCTTTAATACTACAAATACTTGATCTAAAAAAATATATTTTAAGGGCGGGACACATGCACATTTATGCAGTATCTTAATCTGAAGCCTGCCCATTAAACAGTTCTCAAAGTAATAGTAGGGTATTGGTTAATGTTGAGTCCCAGACCCTCTCTAAAAGAAATTTTATTAGCTTAATTAAACTTTTTATTTATTTATTTTCACTGCTAATTATTCAACTTTCTGCAATGGATCATTCTGCTCCACACTTATTGATAATACAAAATATTTGTTCATCAGGGCTTTGTTTTTTATTCTTTCCTCTCCCATTAATCATCTCATACCCCCTCGAATTTACATGATGACCACTTGGAGGGACTAGGTTGGGAATTACTGTTGGGAAGCAGTCGTGGCAGAGAAGCACGATCGTAATAGTATTCAAATACAAGTAATAGTCAATTAATCAATACTTCACACTTGGAATGATCTGCAACAGGCCTTAAAACTGGATTTTTAAAAATACCACCACTACAGCTGTTCAAAGGCTTTATCTCACACATTTTTAATTCATTATATATTTTTTTAAATCTTATTTGTTTAGTTGTATTTATTAATTGTTTTATTTTTTTTAATTTTTCCATTAAACTTTATTTGTAGCTGCAGCAGGTCAGCACCCTTCAAAAAGGTTAGTAATATTTGTAGTGTTTAATTGATAAAAACTAGACAAATCTTTATTATTTTATTATTTTAAACCCACTGTTGTATAATTTGATTTATAAAGCTGATTAATTTTGAATATAGTTTAAACTCTTCACTAACAAAGTTACAGCTGTGGAGTTAAACGTGGTAGCATCAGATAGCTCAGGTACCATATTTTTCGTAACGCTGTGTCACTGTTAGCCTTCCTGCGGGGTTTTAGTGATGTAACGGTCACTGATGTGTCATTTAGCTAGCTAGCAGCGGAGTGATGAAACCATAAACTCAGCAAGCTCCGTGGGAGGAGCTGTTTCTCAACCACACCATACGCACGGAAATTAAAGGTGTAGCCCACTGTTAAATGAAGCTGGTCTCATGTCAACTGATGGCCCAGATGCGACGGAGACAGTAAAGCCCTCATTTATTAGTTACCTTTAGTAAAAAAAAAAGATCTATAACTTCCAGCTATCGTCTAGGAGTCTTCTTTTTCACCACGAAGCAGCTACGCCCCGGGGCCGGTGAGTAACTGTGCTTTCAGGAAATGTCAGTCGAGTAAACCAGACTGTAGCATCTGTCAGGACAAGTTTTTAAAAGTTTGTTCTCGTCTTAATTCGCTCCTGTATTCAGCTCTGCTAACATATAAACAGCCTCTAANAACTTTTTTTTTTTACACCTGCCTTATTTCTCCTATAAACTCTGCTAGCTTTTCTCCCACTTGCTCAACCACTACTTAAGCGAGCAACAGGCAGTTTTCACCAGCAGCAGCACTATACGTGTTATCAACAACTTTCCAGACATGTTTGGACACAGATGTAGCTCACTTACGCAATGTGACTGACAGAGGAAGCTGGGAAGTTGGCATCATGTTGTAATGCGGGCTGTTGGATCTACATTAATCTAAGTAAAAAAGTGAGTATTTCTTGTCGAAAGCGGTCACCTGACTACCAGGGACAGCCACATGAGCACCAGCTAAGGGTTATTCCATCGTGCTTGTCTCAGTTAATTATTTTTTTGTTGTTATTGTTGTTGCTGATGATGATGACCTTATTGTTCTTGTGTGTTTGAGTTTTGCCTCATACCGCCTGTTGCTGCTGGACATGAATGCAGATTGCCTAAATCCTCACAAAATATTTTAATGAATGGATAGTTCAGCAACTCTGGCAGACAGGAGTTTTAAAGGTGCATGGTTCTCATGTCTAACCTTTTACATTGTCACACACTTGTGCTGCACCCTTTTTCATTCTGAGGTGGTTAAGCTTTACTTTATGGTATGTGCATATCCGGATTTTCCCAAGGAGCTGATAGGCTCTGTTGGACAGCTGCCCAGGGTGGGTCCTCCACTTCTCCCTAACAAATGATTAAAGGGACTTTTTGTTTGCTGGTCTGCAAGGGTGGTAGTGCTGTACATGCCTGGCAATTGGCAAACACTGCTGCGAGGTTCAATCTCATTCTCAATCTCAATCTCCCCTCAGGAGGAAAGGTTTACAGACTATCTATAGGTACAGTGTGTTCATTTCTACTTTATTTTAACTTTATTGAAACAGTGAAATTAAAAATCTATACATTTACAACCATATTCAAAACCATATAAACCACCTTAAAATATAAAGCACATTTAAACAAACCTAGGAGTTATAAAATAAATAAAGTCCAGTTAGTCTACCTGTAAACGGATCATCCAACTCAAACCTGTATTAGCTCTTACAAACATGTTTTTGCAGTGACAGCGCAGGCTTTCATGTCCTGAGATAGGAATTTAGTTTTGAAGAAAGGCCGTGACCCTTTATAGCTACAACCTTTTAAAGGTCGTACCTAATCTTCAGATCACTTTTATGGGAAGCTTGAATAATCCACACCAACACATTGACAAGTGATCAAACTAATTGATTTGCTGACTAAATAATTCTGCTCTAAAGTGGATGCACAGATTCCTTGCAGCGGATGATGTAATGTTGTCTTATACAGTACATCAGTGTATGTGAGGTCTGTAGCGCCATGAATCTGTCGCTGGTAATATTTATTACATGTTTAAGCAGACCCTCAGGTTGCAAGATGTTAAATTATGACAACTTAATGTCATAATCTATTGAGAGACTGATTGATTAAAACATGCACCTCATGTTACCTCAGTATGGTTTAGATTTTAAAGTATGAGAAAAACAGAGGCCTGCCCTGGTATGTGATTCATATAGTAAGTCGTATTGAGAAGGAAAAATAATGCTAGTTGAACATACATCGACAGTAAACATATTGGACCGATATTTGTAATTATTGTTAAATCTCACATCATCTAGAGTGTCTGTGTACCTCCATCATCCTGTCATGATGTGTGTGTAGATTATTTGACTGTTACAGACAAAACAGTTCTTGTTGTGGATAATGAAATCAGTAAATTTGGTTATGATAAAGCGTCATTTTAAACAGCCTCTTAAAGCAGCTTGTGAGGCCTGCTGCATTTAACGGGAGTACTGTATTATGTGAGGTCCTAATCTTGTGCTACGACAGAGCCTCATTTGTAGTGTGTTAAAAGGTTGTGGGAAATATGAGCCATTCAACGCTGTTTCCTTTTAACCCAAATTGGGTTACCCTGCATGATTTTAAGACAAAAGTCAGTTGAGGAAAGTTGATAAATGATGGTAATCAGGAAGATTTATGACGTACAAAAGATTGATGTCTAGAGGAGGAGAGCACTGTTAGTGTCGTTTAACTTCATTAAAAAGTAAAAGCAGCGTCTTCTACAGTGTAGAGGACATCACTACGGACACTGTAAATAGAATAAGTCGTGTTTGTTCTTTCTGATTGTTTTCTGAACAACAATCCGTTGTGTTCTTACCTAACACAACGGAAGATCACACTCTGCCATCAGAGCTTGCTTCCTTTTCACAGACTGGAAATCTAATACACTCTATGCTAAAATGCTTTTAGTAGACCTTTAAGTTTTTAGCATAGTATTATAGTAACTGGACATATTAGACATGAACATTTGCTCACTTTAATTTTCACTTCTGGACACGAAATAATGTATCTTGTTTTTGATTCATGTTGATAAGGAGTCGTCTGTTTATCTTGATAATAGTCTGCAGAAATTTGCTGACACAATCTTCATCTCCAGCAGTGTGGTTTTGTTTGTGTCACTTGTAGTGATCTGTTTTCAATGCAGCAGAACTGTGACGCAAGTTTTCATGTTAGTGTTTAGAATAAAATGCCAGTAAATGAGGTAGAAATAAGATAATATAAACTAATAGATTTGTCTTCTGTTGATGTATATTTCAATGTACAAATTGACCTTTGAATTGTGATAGTAGGGAAATCACATTTGTAACTAATGAAATTAATGATGTCTCAGTTTCACTAATTATTCATCATTAATGTTGTTGATTACATCTGTGTGTTTCCTGCTATGACAAGTCAAAATGTCTTTTGTGTTGAAGTCAGTTTAAAGTTAATTCAGTAGGAATTTTTAAACGCTGCTGTTGTTGGTTGACAAACGTTTAGAAAGTCCGATCAATACAACACAAAATAATTTCACAGAAGAAAAGAAAACATGTCCGTGAAAGCAGACAACTGAACATCCTGTTTTATTACTCTGTTTGTTTTAGTGAAGTGTACACACATAATAAACAAAGTGTGTGACCGGAGAGCGGTTGGGCTTTTTGAATTGATGTTAAGAGGAAAGTGGTGCAATGAAAGAAGAAGTGTGGCAGGAAGTTGTGAGTTTTAAGCTAATTAGCTGTTTTACTCACATGTAAAAAAAATATAGATGTGTTAGTTGTGTCATGATTCACTTTGATCTAAATGAAATCAAGAGGTCAGGACATCAACAATCAGTAAGAACGATATTTAAAAAAAGTGAAGCTGAATGACATTAAACGCAAGCCTCCATTAAAGATCATCAGGGTTTGTTTCAAGAATTGCTCAATAACCCATAATAACTGAGCTGGCCTGAGCTCCTTACAAACTCTTAGCAGCTCTGATTAAAAGAGCCACTACTTTTAAACCTTTCACACATCAAACTCTTCCTCAGTCTAAACAAACCCAAGAGCAGGAATGTGGACTTATAGCTCCAGAGGTTTGATGCTCTTTGTCCGTTTATGCCCACATCAGCGCTCACAGCAGCTGTTTCTATCGCAGTGAGTTTAGCATGGATCTTGATTTTTGCATGAGACCTTAAGCTGCTTATGATCCAGAGGAAAAGTTCAGGGGGGGTCACAGTGGAGGAATGTGGACTTGTCTGAATATTTCTCTATACTGTGGTCATATGATGCTTCCTGGCTTTCTTTTTCTGACTGTTTTGAACAGAATTAGTCCAGCGTGAAGAGTGAAAATGCTCCCCTTTTTATTAGTTAGCTGTATGAAAACTGTCATTTAACTCCATAATGTGCAGAGCAACAATAAATGAGTGAATATTACCTATGAAGAGAGAGTGTGACTACTTTGAAGCCTCTGTGACAGTGAGTGGGCAAAAACTTAAGTGTGTTGCTGCGCCTGTTGCTGGAGAGGGACAGAGGAATTTAAAATGCTTCCTGTCACTGTGTCAGCGAGATGAAACAGCTCTTGCATTACACACATTAGCCCACAGAGCTGGCGACTGGGCGTATCTACATCTGGAGGTTTTGCACAATATTGGAAAAGTATAAAGGATATTACGTGTTTCTCACAGCAGCACTGACTAAGTTAAATTACTACAGAGTATGTGAGTCTGTTTCTTTTCTAGTATGTGGAGATTGACCAGTATCTTAAAAGATAATCTATAATAATTATAATGTATTACGAGTCACTAAGCCCATATGCTGCCCCTGACATGTTTTCACAGGTAATTTTTTATTATAGATGGTTAAAAATGGATTTCCACATAAAAACAGTTCAGAGTTAAAAATGTCAATAAAGCAGCACACTGCAGTAAAGGTAACGGTGAAAAGGCTGTTACTGCATGATTTCATTTATTTCATGTTAACCATTAATATGTTGTTTGTGCTTTCTGAGGTGAACTACTTATGAGAAGACAGTGCTTCTGTTCAATGGGCTCATTTCCAAAATTAAAACTGAGAGGCTGACATGCACATTGCCTTGTCAACACCTTTCACAGCATTATCTTTTCTGTGTATTTTATGTAACATCGTGTCATCACACATCCTCCAAACCGGCACCTGGAAGTCCGTCGTACAATTCAGAAAACAGACATGTTTTTTTGACAACTGCATCTTCACTGCGTGTTCAGAGTGAAGATGAATGGAAGATGACAGCAATTACTGCAGTTACATGCTAATTTCATACTGTAAGATCAACCAGCTGGACTGGAAAAACGACAGGCAAGGCAACAGACTGAGCTCCTTACAAAAGGATAGTGGATAGACCTGTGAGGTGGATTTAAGGAATCAATCCTTTACCTAATATCATGTTCACCCTCCAGAAGAACCTAGTACTACACTGTTTATTCAACACTGTAATTCACATTGACATGATTTACACTGACAACATAATAGACTACTGAATTTAAAAGACATCTTAAAGGATATCACAAATTTAGCTCTTTGCAGTCGGTACAGAAACAAAACATCCTTCATCCTTAGAGCCTTGATTCAAATGAGAAAACACTTACTAAAAAAACCTTTTCACAGGCAAAAAAAATGTAAGAAGAGTATTGCACGGCTGCACAGGCATGCAGTAGACGTTGCCTGCACAGAATAGACAGAGAAAATAACAGAAATGCAGTGTAACAAACAAATTTAGTAATGGATTTATAAAGAATACTAAGAATGTGATCCGGAGGATGTCAAGCAACTTTAATGCTGCAAAAAACTGCTGAAACCTGCAACCCAACCTACATCAACATGAGTCAGGTTCAGTAATGTCAGCTGAGCACTCCAGTGTATAACAAACTTCAC
>JANJYP010093331.1:0-16861 GCA_024605115.1 Rastrelliger brachysoma | reverse complement strand
CTTATCCTGTTTTAAAGAAAATAATATGTATATCTGGAAAGCAAAGTACTGTATATCAATAATGCTACCCAATAAACACATATTAGCAAAACAGAAAAAGTCTTGGTGTAGTCCAGAGAGAGGTTATTGACTGGGTTATTTTACCACAAATAATGCTCAATTTTATAATGAACAAAAATAAGTACTACTAAATTACCCCCTTTGGGAACTCTTTCCAAGTTGAAGTCAAAAGTTGGCAGCCGTGGGCCCAGCATTAGCTAATTGGTTTGGGGGTTTTTTTTGTTTTTTTTTTTAAACATAAGGGCATATCACTTACTCAAGCAAATGGTATAATTCCTTAGGCACTATGTGAAACTGCAAATTCTGTGATTAGAGACCCTTTATGCTGTCGGTGCCTTGCCAAACACAGAGTGACAACGTTCAATTTTCATGTAAAACTAGTGAGTTCATTTACAATAATGAACATAGAAAAGGCATCTATCCTCATATCAAGAAGAAATGTTTAGCTTTGATTATGTTGTATATATACCGTATATTCAAGTCAATGAGAAAGTGTGTCCAACCCTTACCCTAACTTGTTACTAGTATTGTATGTGATTATATTTGGGTATATATGTGTGTGTGTGTGTGTGTGTGTGTGGATATATCTTCTTGTTTAGATTTTGCACTGAAAAAAAAAAATCTGTTTTCTCGTTGGTAGATTACTCTCCAGATGTACAAGATGAATGGGGAAGTACACTGATATGGGGATTTAATGTGATTGAATGGGGATAGGAGTAAATAAGTTCCTACTCCTTTTCAGATATTGTATTTAATTTCAGCATTATGAATATTTTGGGTATTGGTGCATGTCTTTTCATTTTTGTTCATTCATATTTAAGTACAGTAACAAAGTACAAATATTTAGTAGCTTCCACCTCTGCCTCATAACTGTAAAAAAAATGTAAATGTTAGGTGATTCCACCTGGCTCCTGGCAGCAAAACATTGCAGCCCTTAAATGAAGCTGCACTACAACAGTTGAAACAAATTAGGTGAATCATCAACAAACTGCACACCTACATGCTCACATCTTTGTGGCCACGTGGACTGCAGATGTATGAGTCAGACACAGAAGTACAGGGGAGACTAACATGTCTGAGGGAAACCCTGCCAGAGATATACGATAAGTCTAAAGGCACGCAGTCCTTGTCTTGACAGATGACCCCATTTTTTTTCCCAAGTGTAAAAAAAAAAAAAGAAAAAAAAAACAGGTGAAACTGAAATTTACTTCACATGCACATTTTAGTAAAAAAAAAAAAAAATCTGCTTGCGCTCACAAAAAAAAGCTGAAATAGCAGCTCTGCTAGAAAGTGCTGTTTCAGAGGAGGCTTTCCTTACATAAGCAAAGTGCTCTGTAATTACACTGGGTGGATCCACACAGACTGAGAGGAGAGAGTCAGGAGGAAAGCTACTGGGACACACAGAAAGAAAACCAGGATAACAAAGAGGAATAGAAGAAAGAACAAGAACCCCCGTATGAGCCACTATTCAGGTCTAAGCAGTCATGACTTTCCACTGGCGAGCTGGAGTAAAAAAGGAGAAGGGGGGAAAAAAATCCAGGCACTATCCTTAAAAGGGAAAGTTAAAGATTTTCAAAGCATATTGCAACTGTCACCAAAGCAAGGGCAAGGACATTCAGAGCGGTTTTCCCACAGACCTTTTTTTTTTTTCCCCACTGTGAGAAACCAGATGGAGACTCATGTTGTGATTTGTTTGCAGTGACTCTACATGTCAGTTGGGTTTACATGCAGCTAGTTTTTTGTTTTTTTTTTCAAAGATACTCACAACTCGAAACCCTCACAAATACATTTACAGCTTGTTACACTTACTAGCACTAGGATTTTAACCTAAATCAACTCCTACTATAAATCCAGGTTAAAAACATTTCTTTTCATGTGCTTATGATTGAGCTCTTTTAAAGCACTTTACAGGAGTGCAGTACTTTGGAATGATCCATTTTATAGTCTCATACATTTCATCTTAATACATACAGGAGCCGTTCAGGGGCTGCTCTGATGGCCACGGTCACTAAATAGTACTCACGTATAAACACATGGCGTGTCACACACACACACTTTTTTTTTTTAAATTAGTATTATATTTTGTTTTATTGTTAATTTTTTCTGTATTTCATAAATGCTAATGTTCTCTTTGCAGAACGAGTGAAGAAAATGAATTTGATTGGCTGTTATCGAGCAGGTGGGATGTTCAATTTTTGGGGCGGGATACTGAATGTTTGGATTGGAATCTGATTGGGTGTTGTTCAGCTCGGTGTGCGAGTGTGTTTAGCTTTATTATGCAACGACAGCAGCCGTTTGATTGACAGGTGACAGATCCTGATATCATTGGCCGATGAATACTGTACAACATGACGCACAATTTGTTAACCTGCATTATTCTACATGAAAAAAACCCACTTTCAACCCGGATTTATTCAAAAGTAGAATTTTGTACAAAGTGCTGGATGAGTAATTACTCTGATTTTAAGACTTATAGTGGGATGAAATTTGTTTTTTTTTTATTTCTGAATGAATTTAAATTGTATGTATTAATGTTTCCAATTTTTACTATTATTGTTTTTATTTTAAAATATATGTTTTTATGTTTGTTTTGTTTTTAATTCTTACTGTGAAATTATTTTGTGAATAAAGTGAGTTACCCCTAGGTATGAAATGCACTATATATAAATAAAGTTGGCTTTGCCTTGTTTAAATGACCTCTGTTAGTCTAACTGCTACACTCTAAATGTGGAGTACATTTAGTTTCTTTAAAGGCTGAAGGGTTTTTAAATATATTTTTTAATGTACACAGACAAACCACCTGAATTGATCCTACTTCCAAGTATTGTATATCCAAAGCCTGATTGTATTAGTCTGTGTTGTAAACGTTCGTTGTTATAAAAAAAAAAAAAAAAAACTATTAAAAACACGTCAATGAGCTGCACTTCTGCCCTGGGTGACGTGTTCCTTCCCCCCAAAGACAATGGTTAACATAGTTTGTTTAAAAGCGTTTCCAAAAGACTAATAATAGTAACCACATTTACACTCTCAGGAGAGAAGTTCCTTGTACAGCAGATGTCATCGAGTATTTGTGAGGATTGTTTATGCTGCTTAGCTAGTTTGTGCTACACATCACAACCTGTTAGCTCTGTAGGGGAGACTAGGGTTGGTTGTCATACTTTTTACTCTTGTGAGAATCACTGATCATCAAAACATCTTTCAATAATCATTCCAATATTAAATGGAAGTTTAAAGTCTTGGCTTGAAAACGTGATTCTTTTCACTTTTACAACTTATTGTAACAAGAAGTAAAGTAATGAACCATCAATGACACTCTGACACATTGTGACAACCAACTCCATAACTGTTGATTATTGCAAGGTATGGGGTTAGTAGTCCCTATGATTATTAATGGACTTTGAGTAAAAAAAATGTGATTAAATAAAGTTTTTTAAGATTTATTTTTTAAATGAACATCACCTCTTTAATAGTACTAATCAATACCCCATGTGTTTAAACTATACATTTAAACCAGGTGATTATTGTTTGTAATAAAAAGTAAAATAGAGGAATTTACAGTGATGAAAAAAATCTAGCCATTATTAAAGCCATTGTTTCATAACATATCAGTGTATGGACCGCACCTGTTGGAGACAACCAACCTGCCACATGACTTTAGCTCGCTAGCTAAAAATTGACTCAAATCAAAGCTATTACCTTTGGGGTTAAATAAGAGTTTGTTATAACCTAAAAGCTTTTAATACATACAAAACTACACCGGCATGAAAAATTACTGTAACACTTAAAAATTACATATCATCTTCTAACTTCAATGCAAACACCGCCCTCTAGTTTTTCTGTAATAAGCACTGTGACAACCAACCCCGCTTTCCCCTACTACACTGTAAATTTCTATATGAAATTGAGAAGAATAGTTGAACATTTTGGTGCAGATTAAACACATAAAATACATATATCATGCTAATTAAGGAGTTTTACTGTATTTATATAAACATCCATGACTTGTATGTTTTCCTTCATGAATGTTCTGAGAATAGAAGAAAAAGGAGACTGGAATGAAATAAAGACGTCTAGTGAGTGGACTCAGACGGCTGAACACACTTTCAGAGGAGCTGATGGGCAGATTTTGATACCTTTGGATAGAGAACTGTTTCCTCCTGCTAGCTGCCATTCTAAACCAATGGACTGCTGTATTCATCCTGATATACCCTTGAAATCTTCTCCTCCTCTAGGCAAGAGCGAATGATCATTATTCACAAAAATGACACTCTTGTTCTCATATATGTTGTATACTTAGATGAGAAGACACATGATATTGGACTTTAATGTCCATGCTAACATTTATCTAAAGTTAGTTACCTTTAAAATTGTAGCAGTATCCCTAAAATCTGCCCCTTTCAAACTAAATACGTCCTTCATTAAATCACCCCCCTCCCTCCCTCGGTCTTACTCAGTGGAACAAAAAAACATTTTGGTTGTGCCCAATCCAAAAGAAACACACCAGGCTGTGTATGTGTGTGTGTGTGTGTGCGTGCGCACATGGGAGAGACAGGCAGACATGTTTGTGTTTGTGTGTGTGTTAAAAGTGGATGTGCATGTGTGTGTTCATACCAGGTATTCCTCATGTTGTGTGTTATCTATTTATTCATGCTGTAGGGAATGGCTTGTCTACAGAACCAGATGAATCCTTCTGTTATTTCTGTTTTCAGTTTAAAGTGAACCACATGTTATATTAAATCTATCAAACCTATTCACCTACACAGATGCTTCATCTTTTCTAAATGGCACCACAACAGGGGTGTCAACACAGCGATGCGTCCCTCTATGCACAGCTCAAACACTTTGTCCACCTCCACCAACGTTAAGTACAGTAAACTCTAAATGTCTATGATTAGAGGCCGCCTGTGTGTCACTGACACCGCCGGTATCTGCGCTACGACCTTTCCGTCTTCTGATGCATCCCACCTCTTCCCCTCTCATCTGCTGGAGATATACACAGAGAACAAACCACATCCTCAATCCCTTTATCTCTCTTTCCCTTTTTACCTCCCTCAGCATCCTTCGCTCTTTAAACTTCGCTAAAACCTTTGTTGACCTTTGTATGTTAAAAAAGAACCTCTCACACCCACACAGCATCCTGCATGTGTGTGTGTGTGTGTGTCTGTGTGTGTATATAGTGACCTTTCACTTTAAAGTCTACTTTCAAAGGAACAGGATGTTTACTAGATAAGCTCCTTCCTCTTTATAGCAGGTTTGAGGGTAAAAATTTTGCTTGATTGCATAATAAAACGACCATATTAGTTGTGTTGGACTGAATTTTCAGTGACCTTTTATCTACCAATAATGAGAATAATAGCCTAATCAGACCGCAAACGCCTCATGTAAATACCACAATCAGGATAAATTGGCGCATTTTGAAAGAAAATATATTCAATTTAACATGCATGACATATTTGGCCAGATTTGTCAGATTTACAGTAAAAGCTGTTTTTGATTACTGTCTGTGCTCAGAATATCTAGCCCCTACTTTTCTTTTTGTGTACATGCCAACCAAATGTGACATCACTTTATTTATTGTTGTATCAGTTGCTTCCATCAGTGACATGAAATCACAGCCATTTATGGCCAAAAACGGTTGCTGCATTAATATCAATTTTGGCAATACCCATGAGCTTCAGCAATATTACTATGGAGAGAAAGTTCAAAATGCAGAGCACGTCATTGTTGCAGTTGAGTTTAAAAAAAAACAAAAAAAAACGCTATAGGTGGTGAATTAATGTATAGTTGAAGCAAAATTTAAAAGTTAACAGAATAAAGGAGAATTCCGATCATTTTTGACTCCTATATCATTTTCCTGAGGGTCACCCAGTGTTGAGGAAAGCAAAAAACCTGATTAAAAATGATCCCACCAAACCGGAGTTCTCCCATGGCTACCTGGCTCAGGATAGCTATAACGCTAACCTATGGGGGCAAACGTTTTAACCACATTGGACCTCTAAACACACTCAGAAAACTACTCCAAGACCTGTAGAACATGAGTCAAGTCCTTATGAGACACCACCATGCAGGTTGAACTCATAGAGTGAAGCAAAACAGTAGAAACTTTGTGTTTTCTGGATGTGAAATGAATTATCTGAAGTTACTGACTCCATGCAAAAACACAAAGTTTAGACCATTACAGTGGTGTCTTGCAAGGACCAGACTCATGTTGCACAGGCCCTTAAATGGTTTTCTGAGTGTGTTTAGAGCCCCAATGCGGTTAATAGTTAGTTACTAACCCCATAAGTTAGTGTTATAGCCTTATAGCTGGCTGACCCTCAGGAAGATGATATAAAGTCAAAAATGGCTGGAATTTTCCTTTAAATTTAGCAAAATTCTACTTTTGAATAAATCTGGGTTGAAAGTGGGTTATTTTTTTTTCCATGTAAAATAATGCAGGCCGACGAATTGTGCGTCACCTTGTACAGTATATTTCAGCCAATGATATCAGGATCGTCGCATTATAAACGTCTGCTGAACACACTCGCACACCGAGCCATTGAGCTGGACAACATCAACCAATCCAAACATTCAGTGTCCTGCCTCAAAAATTGAACATCCCATCCACTCGATAACGGCCAATCAAATTCATTCAACTGCAAAAACTGCCACTCGGGCAAGGCGACAGGACAAATGGGCATTTCTGTACAATTTTAAGCATGTTTTGTTTTCAGTTTTCTCATCACTGTAACAGCCCATGGGCCAGTCAACATGTCGGGAACACTAAATGTGGCAAAGGTTGCTTAGAAGTTTTTGAAAGGATCCATGTTTGTAGATAATATTTTGGTATGACAACCTTTCCTGAGTCACAGCTGTATTACAGTTATCAGCTGTTGTAGTCAACCTATCCCAATATTAAATAACATTTGGTATCATTTTAAAGGGGACACGCTAAGCTTTCATTCAAGCCCTTTTGTTAAACTTTATGATAAGTAAAATGTCTCACTAGAGCTGTTCAAACCTTTGATTATACACATCACAGAATTTTAAGCTTGGTAATTGGATGTTTCTTTGGGGCTGTAGTTACCTCATCTTCCTACCTCAACATTTTTTCTTGTTCTTTTTAATCAGAGAATTAGATATTTTCTAACACATGTTTTTTTTCTTTTGTACTCATGATTTAACCATAAGGACATGCTGATCAAAGCACCAATGCTCCAACTGTGATGATGTCTCTGGGAAAACTAAACAGGACTTTCACTTCCAGAAACAAGAGCGCCCCGGTATATTTCATATACTTGAAAATTCAAAGTTTTTCTATTCCAAGTTGTTTTCTTGGAATTGTATTGTGAGTGTTGACTGCCTCTTTAAAAAACATCCAAACATTTATTCACAAACGTCCACTCCATCTGTGATAACACGGAGCTGCAAATACATTTTTTTCCCCTCTTAAGACCTAAACTTAATACAACTCAGATAAATCATCTAAAAAGAAGCAAGCCTATTTTTTTCCACTCCCGTTCATCATAATTTCAAATTTAAACGTTAAAATCCTACCTTTACTGTTCCTTTACAACACAACTACATTTGGGGGAGAGCTACGGGGGAGTGAAAGAAAAAATAATGGGCAGAAGGAAAGTATTTGATTCCATGTGGGTGGCCTGATAAAACAAAGTCAGTCATAAATCTGAAGCTATAAACACTGTGCTTTTAGACCTAATCCTTGTGGAGTGGAGCACTAAGCGCTCTTTGTGTGTGTGTGTCTCTCTCTCTCTCTTCTCTTTCGGGTTTTCTCCTTTCCTCGCCCTTTCACCCATTAGCATCGCTTTTTTTTTTGATATGGGATGAAAAAATTGGAGATTATCATTAGTGTAAGATGTGTCAAGGTGTTTTGAGAAATGTTTTACTATGAGAAATTTTTTTAATGTCAGGGCTATACAAGTAGTACATACAACAGGTTTCTAGTCTTGTTTACCTATTCCTGAATATTTCCTAATTTAACTCATAACATTTCTAATTGTAAACCACTTTATTAAAAGCAAAGTTCTCATATTGATGTTTGTTTTAAGGTGTTTAAACCCTAACGTGTGTTGTGAGTAGGGTTGCAAAATTCCAGGCATCTTCAAACATGGAAACTTTCTATGGGAATTAATGGGAATTAATGGGAATAAACCAGGAATTTATTAAATTGAAGGTACAAGAATTTAAATACAGTTGGGGAAGATAATATTTTAACATAATCCTGAGTAAAACAACCAGATATGATGCAGTACAGTTGAATATCTATGCTATCACATGCACACATAGCACACTGTTTACTGCAGGGCTACTGAGACCACGCCCCCTACGTACACTGTGCATTCCTCCATCATGTGCACAGATGATTTCTAGAGTACTGGACCTCACTTTTAGCCCAGAGCACACGACTACTGAAGCCACACATTTGAGCCGAAGTGAAGCAACTTTTGATGACATATCTGGTTATAAATTTAATAAATGTGGTGATCTTCAACTTACAAATATCACATATCGATTAACAAAAGTGCTCACATCGAATTTCATTATCGATTCATTGTATCACGTCATTAACATGTAACTCGCTGTGTTGTTTCCAATTTTGAATATTTCCAAAATTCCTAAACTTAACTTCTCATAGAAATTTACTGGAAATTTTCCACCCCCTTTGTAACTCTAGTTGTGAGGTATAGCTATGAAAAAAGTTTTACAGGGAAAAAAAAGAAGGTAAAATGTTTAACATATTTTAACGCTATCAGTACTGAAACTTTGAACAATACCCAGCTCTATATATAGCCACAAACACTTGACACACATGGATCAGCTCTTTTTGGAGAGTTGGAAGACTGTTATGCAACAGGAGGAGATGGGAAGATGGGTTGCATTCCTGCTGCCTGCTAAAGTGAAAACTACTCAAACAGAAGAGGAAACACGCGCACGCACACACAGAACGATTCTAGAGGAATCATATTCAAAGTAGAAGAAAAGATGGTGTATATTATTTGACTTCTTTCATAATAACTGCTGTTTCTAGTGATACGTTACTGTGATGTCACCTCCAATTATCTGTTCAGCTGCTGTGAGAGATGTGTTCATTTTACACTGACAGCACATTTAAGCTATTTGAGAGTAGGAACATAAAAAGTGCACAAAAAGCTAAATAAATTCTTTTTCTTGCACTGTTTGTTATTGATATGGCAGTAATTGATACTGCCATATCAATTACTGTGATGATATTCGTACAAAATGCTCATATATAGATTAAAGTCCCTTGTCTCATAACTATTTTTTTAAATTAAGATCTGTCCCAGTTTGTTAGCTAAATATGCATCTGTACTTTATAATATATCAAAACCTATCAACATTAATTTAGTACAGATGACCCACCTCTGCTTCAAGTACAAATCTAGCCTTTTTCTACCATCCTCTCCCATCAACTCCCCCCTCCTCCCTTCACTGTTTCATTCTTGAGCTCTCTCTCAGTTCTATTTTAATCCACAAACTTTTTTTTTTTTTTTTCAGCCAGCAAGTCTTTCCTTCCAGCTCTCTCCTCATTTTTTTTTTTTGTCTTCGTCTTTCTTTCTCTCTCTCTCTCTCTACCTGATATTTGGCCCGGGTCTGCCAAACTTTATGACCTCACTTCACTGCAATGTTCCAGAGACACAGAGAGAGGAGAAAAGACGGCAAAAAAAGAAGAATAAGACGACATGTGAAGGAATGTTGGAGAATGGGTTGAAAAAAAACAAAAAAAAAAAACAAGATTGGGGAGAAAGTATGTAATGAAAATGCAAGGCGCAGATATTTCACATTGACCAACACATCTGGATGAGGAATAAGGGACTGACAGAGATGAAAAAAAGGAAATAAGNCAAGGCGCAGATATTTCACATTGACCAACACATCTGGATGAGGAATAAGGGACTGACAGAGATGAAAAAAAGGAAAGAAAAGAGAGGAAATACTTAAAAAAGTGAAATTAATGGCACATTTTAGTGTGAGACAGCATGCACTGCACTATGTGAAATATAAACCATGCTCCAGTCTCCAGAAAAGGAAAAACTCCTTTTCTCTCTCTCTCTCTCTCTCTCTCTCTCTCTCTCTCTCTCTCTCTCTCTCTCTCTCTCCTTCTGTCTTCCTTTCTTTCTCAGAACTTGTCTGTGCCCCATTTTGGCTTGGCACAGTTATTGTTACATTCAGTCCAAATCACACACACACTGTCACGGTGCACCAGAGCTGCAGGGCAGTGCTCTAAACACAGCGTGTTGGCAAAACTCTGGGCTCCAAACATAGGAACAAAGCACTGATATATTCCAGACAAACAATATGAGCATACACAAACACACACATTCACAGAAAGAGAAAGAAAGAGGAAACTAGTTTATAATACACACACAGACACAAGTCACAAAAACACACTCCACACAATGGAGTGCGCATATGCACACGCCAGCCGGTGGTGCTGGATATCATCAAACACTTCAGTAACCACAACAACTTCCCGTTTCCCTAAACCCATTTCCTGCCTGGTGAGGTCACTTGCCAGCTACCGCTACTGTCGCTATGGCAACAACAAAGGACTATGAATGGACAAGGGAGCGAAACAGTCGATAACTAATGAAGGCCAGAAGCAGATATATATAAATAACATCAAGAAGCAATAAGGCAACTTTGTCAAAGAACAACAAACGACAACTGGAACATTTTACAGCGGGACAAATGAAAATAATATGGTCGAGATTACTGAACTATACACAACGACAAATCATATGTAACCGCAAGCACCATTTGGCTTCCTGACCAAAATTGAGTGATTTCAGGGCTGCAAAATAGTTACTGCAATAAAAAAAAAATCAAATTATGTCATGAAAACAAAGCTCTAAATGTTGTGTCTACAACTTCTGTCCTGAACTCTGAGGGAATGGTAATCCCTGTGTTGTTTTTACACTCTCCGTGCCTGTTCACAGCCACATCAATGACTGTAAAATAACTTTGAGTCTGGCTCTGTCAGCAGTATCACACATGTAAAATCACAGGTGGCTATAACACAAGTTCCACAATGTCATTTTTAAGGCGACAGTTTAAACAAATATTAATTTACTGTACTGTTTAATTTACTAATATATTCTGTTTAATTAGCATGATATTGAATTTTGATTATAACATTCAACCCTATCAGTTAGCTTTTGTAATATACTAAGTGAAAAAGTATCCAAATGTTTAGACACAGCTGTATCTTCAGTAACACAGACACATGCACATACTCACATCCAATCTGTGTTTATTATACCCAGTCTCTATAACACTATATTTCTGGCACCATGACAATCGATATTGGATGAAACAAATAAATGAAAACAGAAATACATACTCACTGGGCTTTAGTTCACTCTTTAATGCCCTTTGTCTGAGATTTGTTTAATCATACTAATAACATCCTCTGATGTTTGTTTAACACTGCTCAGCCTTTAATGGCTTCTGTACTGTAGACGCGTCTTGCAAATGCACTCTGAAAATAACCATACGAGTTCTGATTCACAGCACTTCATATTACAAAAAAAAAAAAGAAGCACAGACACATGTGTGCACTTTTTTGGATATAGGTATGAAACCATAGAAACAAGTCAACTATACAAGACAACATTAGAAGGATGTTTTAAGACAACCTGTATTATCTCAAATCCCATTCATCTTCTGTTACATAATTAAAAAAAAGCCATGTTCACCATCATCTGAATAAGGACAATACAGTTACAGACTGTACCAATTAAATTTAAAGTGTGTGTAGTACTGTGTGTGTGGTGTGCTATCACTATGTTCAATACTTCTTTTTGTTACCCATCAATGGCAGATTAGAAATAAAAGTTCAATCCAATTAACACCAAGTCACCTGAACTCACATGACACGATGCAACAATAGAGCGCCAGCAGAGCTTTGACGTTATTGAAAAACCATGAAAAACATGATAAAGAAATATGGACTCACCACCCTAGGCTTGGTCCTCTGCGGGATAGGCGTGGATGGAGTATCTTCTGTACTCTTCTTTTGCGGCCCAGCTTCTGTAATTCCACTTGTGCCGCTCTCGCCGGGCCCCTCCGATGTCGACACCGCAACTTCAGCTCCATCCCTGGTACCCGGCAGAGGCGCCGGGCCGTCAGCCTCTCTCTCACTGGCACTCAGCTCCAGAATATATTTCTGGGTAACATCCTCCAGAGATGGGGCCTCATCTGCTGGAAGTTTACTCGGAGGCTCTATGAGACAGTGCCCTTCCTTCAATGGCTGTAGATGTGGCGGTGGTGAGATTGGTATAAAGGTGGCAGGCTCACTGGCATGGCGGACGTGCTTGGATCTGGTTTTAGGTTTGGATTGAGATTGGGGAGGAGGAAGAGGAGGCGTGAGGTCGGTTGACTCCCTGAGATCCGCCTGTTCCTCTGTACCCTGCTCAGGTGGATCGAACGGGTCCTCGTGTGGGTAAAACTGAGCCAACCTGTTTGGGCGCTTTCTGGAGGGCCGGCGCACCATCCTAGGGGACAGAACCTCTGCGAGCTTAAGGTCAAAGTTAAACTTATTCACCTCCTCGTCTTTCTCTGCTCCACTTTGCTCTATTACATCATCATCTCCGTCATTGTGATTATCAGAGGTGCATTCTGATTTGGAGCGAGGTTTCTTAACTTTAGTGTTGCTATTTCCGTGATGGCAGTGATGCGGCTGCGTTGGCAACGGTGCATGTTTTGGCTGACTTTCCTCCTGCCATAGTTTCTCTCTCTGCTCACTCAGGATTGGCTCGCTGCTGGAAGGAGGAATCTGGCCCAGCTGATCTAATTCAATGATTGGCTCAGCACTGCCGGACTGACCTTTGAACTGAGGGTCATTCTGGGAAAGTAAAGGAGCATCGCTACGACGACTGGGGTCACTGAATGATTTCTTCTTGGGAGCTTTGCCGTTGCCATGGTCATCAGTCATCAGTCTGTCCATTGCACCTGGCTCGGCGACAATGCTCCTTATCACCCCGCTGTAGTCACTGACAGCATCGTCACGGAGTCCACCATCACTGTATACTGACAAATCACTGGCCACGCTACCTTTATATTCTGACAGCGTGGCTACAGCAGAGGACTCTGGGGCACCGCCTCCTCCTCCTTTGACAGACAGAGATCCTAATAGGTTACTGTCCACAGAGGAAAAATTATTATTCCCTTCCTCTGCTACAGAACAACGCCGCTGAGGCATGGGGTCACTAAGGGAGCGGTACACTGTGGACTCTCCATTTCCAACAGATGCCATTGTTGATTCTGCATTACTGCCATTACTTGAATCTGAGCCTGTGTTGTTATTACCAGAAGGAGAGAACTTGCGCCTTCGACGCATTGCACTGGGGGTCGCAGGGGCTTCAGTTCCTCCTACTGTAGTGCCCGTTGACCCTTGCGACACAGCATTGTTAGCGTTGATCTCCTCGCTGGTCGTGTTGACATTGTTGATACCGGCGGCGGTGCTCGAGCCCATGATAATGCTGTCACTCTCCGCCATACAGGCAGCGCGAGGCAAGGAGGGAGGCGCGTTGACTTCATTCAGACGATTTGCACAACTCACGCTGTTCTCTGTCATCTCCTCTCTTTCCTGCTTAAACCCTTCCACCTCATGGAGAGCCGATTGCTTCCATACGGTGACAGGCTGCCCTAGTACATCCCTAGCAATGCGTGACCCCAAATTAACCCCTGCTGACCCTAAAAAGGACCTCTCAGAAGGGTCGCCTGGTCCTGTCTCTGGCTCTGTCACAATCCCTTCATCAGTTAAGCTAGACTCGTGGCCTGAAAGTTCATCCACAGAGCGGTCGTAGAACATGCTTTCCTCCGAGTCGCCCTTCAGCAAGACTCTCTCAGTCTCTCTGCTCTGCCTCTTTGCCTTCTCCCTGTACTCTGTGCCCCTACTGTTTAGCTTTTCCAACTGCATACTTTGTCCATCCCTCTCGCTCCTCTCCCTCTCTCTGTTCTCTCTCTCCCTCTCATGTTTATCCCTATCCTTTGTGTTTTTAAACTCAGCCTCTTCATCTGCCTTCGCCTCATCCTTAACTCTGGCTCTGGCTTTTTCCCTCTCCTCGTTTGTTTTCTTGACCTGGAAACATTCATCTTCCAAGTCATCCACGGCTCTCCTTATATCAACATCATCATCATCATCCTCTCTAGTGCTCATCTGGCAGATATCTCGAATAACCTGCCTGGCTTCCTGCACATACCTCTCCTGCAGCGGAGTTGGCATCACCTCATCATCGTCATATCCATAATCCCTCAGCCTTTGTCCTCTTCTGATCCTAGAGCCACCTCCATCACTTTCTACTTCCCTGTCAGACACAGTCACCCTCCCTCCTTCACCCTCTCCATCTAAGTCAAGCTGTTGCTCAGAGGAGCTTCTCTTGGTGGCGCCAACTGTTAAGTAACACCTCACGGCTGTCGTGGGTTTGTCTGAATAAGTGAAAGATTTCGCACGTCGTAAAGTGGCGGTCAAGTCTTTTAATGAAGGACGGCGACCGGAAGGCAAGAGGGTGCCACCATGACTCCGTGAGCCCATCCTGTACACCGATGACCCTTCTGCAACCCCGGATCTGTCCCCCTCGCTTGTTTTCCTCACCCTGAGCTCTGACAGGTCAGATTTTATGAAGCTCAAGAGCGACATTGTTTCTGATGCAATATCAGGGTTGGACATGGATATCCGATTGTTATCTTTATCATCTACTCTCTCCCCACCTGTTGCCCTCCTTAACGCCTCACCACCCCTAACCCCTGTAGATACCCCTCCTTCTCTGGAAAGCACACTGGAGGAGGAAGTAGCTGAAGGAACAATCTTGGGGCGCACTCTGACGGGGTTACGGGAGAAGTTGTCTCCATGACCAAAGCTAGGGGATCTGTACATGGTAAAATTACCATGGTAAGTTTTACTCAGCACGGAGGAGGATGCAGTTCTGCCACCTCCTGCTGCACCTGTGTTAAAAAAACGGCCAGCCTGGTCGTCCTCCTTCAGAGTCTCAGTGCTGGAGTATCGGCTGCTACAACGGGAATCACCGGGACTGGTAACGAAAGGGGGGATGTTAACTTTTGAGACACGTGATACACCAGGAAGTGTTGTGGTTGCTCCGGGTGAAGAGATGCGCTCCCATTGCTGCACCCTGGCTCTGTGGGTGCTGGGTTCTCTTGCCAAGTGACTGCGAGACGCTGCACCCACAAACTCTCCTCCTGTGTTTTGCTGATGGTGCCTCTCTAAGTGCTCCATGGTCAAGGCCGTGTCACTGTCGCTGTCTTCTGATTCGCCATCATGATCATCATAATCATCACGGCCTGTTGCTAGAGCAACACCACTGACCTTTTTCTTCTTTCTCAGTGAGCGGCGGCGCACTGCCTCACGACTGGGGGGCCCTAAAGAACCAGGGCTGTCTTCTTCACTGCCTGAAGACCTGCCAATGCCCTTAGCACCCCACCAGCCATTTTTACTGCGTGATAAATAACCGCCCCCTCGCTCTGTGGTGCTCCTCTCTCCTCCTCTGTAGGAGATGGTAGGAAGAGGACCGGAGGGAACACTCCAACCTCCTCCTCCACCACCACCTCCTCTTCGTCTCCTGGTGTGCTCCTCCTCTTCGTCTCCAGAGCTAAACCTCCAGCGGGAGCGGAGGGGAGAGGTTACTCTTGCTGAGGCTCTTAGTTCAGCGGAGGGAGCTACAGTAGAGGAGGAGGAGGTAATGGCTTTATCTGGAGCTGGAGCAGAGAAGGGGGAGGAGGAGGTGGGGGCCTGCACTCTAGAGGAGCTATGTGAGGAATGTAAACTATCCCTGGGCAGCCCGACCCCCTGTCTATCCCTTCTCTCCCTCACTGTCGGTTGCTGGAGAGAGGAGGAGCAGGAGGAGGTGTCTAGGCTTACCGAAACGCTCCAAGAAGAAGCAGCAGGGGGTTGAAGGTCAGGGTTGGGGTCAGATGTCAACCCTGTCGTCCTGGGGGTCTTATAGTCCTCAGTGCTGGGACTGCGAGATCTGTACGGAGATGAGTTAATCCTACGAATGCTGCTGGTGCTGCTTTGTAAAGTACTTCTACCAGAAGCTCTGTTGTTACTCAAACCAAGCGTCTCTACATCTGCCTCCTCGTCATTTGAGTACTGCTGGTGGTCAGCTTTGGAATTAAAGTCAATGCCATAATAAAAAGTGTCTTTAGCAGCAGCACTTTCTCTGTTTTGTGCTCCAAGTATGCACCTCTCCTGTAAAGGCAAGGGTTTTTTGACTTGTGTAGCAGAGCTGCAAGGTGGGAGCTTGTCACATCTATCCGACAGAGGAGCAATCTCAGAGGGGCTGAGCTGGTCTGGATGGCCTCTGTCTGCCTGTTTTAAATTCTCATAAGCGTCAGTCTTGTGTTGCTGCGTAGCTTTGCCTTTTCTCTCATCAAAAATTTGTCTAATTTTGGTAACACTGGGCCACTTGTCAGGGTTCAGGGGAATAAAGTCACCGTGGTGTGTGGAAAGATAACTTCTGTGAGCTTTACAGGGCGGAGGAACACCTCTGCTAGTAACATCCTCTTCCTCATCTGTAGTCAAAGTCTTTTTGGGATCAGAGGTACATGCATTGATCTGTGAGTAATCTCTCTTACCGGAGTTGCTGCTGTCGGTTGATAACACTGCAAAAATCCGCCTTTCACTTTTCCTCTCTGAGTCCGATCCTGACACAGAGTCAGTGCCAGAGTAAAACTTTTGCAGTTTGTCCGTGGGAGACTCTGCAGTAGTAGTAGTAGTAGCAGTTATTGTATTACTATCCTGGAAATATCCACCACCGCTGTC